>JARYGA010059002.1:0-61337 GCA_030545235.1 Helianthus tuberosus | reverse complement strand
AGTTCGATTTGTTAGAAACGTATGTTACACCCAAAATTCGATTAAAAAGGGGTCAAGTATACTCACAGTGCGTATTTAGCGAGATTACAACTAGATTGAGTCGGTTGCGAGTACGTCTGTAATGATACTTGAAGAATAGAGTAAACGATATACGGTTAAGCGAGATTACCTTGAAAAGTTACTCATTTGGTTGAATGGTCCTCATCCGTGCGGTTAGACATGTTATCCGCCCGGATGACAAGTCATCCGTCCGGATGGCATGTTATCCGTCCGGATACAGATGATCCGTGCGGATGAAGGTGGTACGTGCGGACTGACTTTGCTGTGCGTGCGGATGAGTGGTGCGTGTGGGTGAGTGGTGCGTGCGGGTGACATGTCATCCGTGCGGACATGTGCCATCCGTGGGGACTGACATGTCATCCGTGCGGGCTGACATGTCATCCGTGCGGGCTGACATGTCATCCGTGCGGATTGCCATGTCTGTTTCGCACTCTGAACACTGTTTCCGAGGGTTAACGGAAGGAAAACGTTCGTTTTTACTAGGGTAGTGTAATTTCGCACTAACACTTGAAGTTCCGTCAATCCCGACTCATTCTAACGGCCGGGAATCACCTCGTTCCATCAGATCTGGTCGTTCGTGATGGTTCTTCATGGTTAACTCGAAATCGCACAGATTTAGGTGGGATTTGTCATGAAAACATGTGGAAATCACCCGAATCTGAGTCGTTTATAGTGAAATGAGACCCCAACTTGAAGTTCATAAGAACTCTTGGTGACATCACCTCAAAACGCCTCAAATCCGCGGATTTCACGATTAGAATTTGAGTTGTGAAAGATAGAATGATGTAGAATCGAGTGTAGATTGTAGAAGTACAAGTTTTAGGTTGAAATCTTACCGGAGTCGCGAGGAAATCGAGAGAAAAGGGTCTTGGTGCGTGTTTGGTTGAATAGGAGCTGTCACATCACTGTTCAAGTGATGTGACATGGTATTTATAGGCAACAGAGGAGAGGAAAAGGGTTTTGGCCCGGATAGCCCATCCGTGCGGATGGCCATCCGTGCGCATGCCCATCCGTCCGGATAGCTATCCTGACGCGTTGGACTTCTCCGTTTTTTATCGTTTTGATAGTTTTCGAAGCGCGTACTTTTCATAATTAATTTATATTATCATTATATTGTTATTATATATATATATATATATCACTAGGGGTCGTATTTACGTATCCATAATCCAAAGTTTCGATAATTGACAATCGGTTTCCGATTCGAGTATGCGATTATTAGCGACGTTTCACGGCCATCAATGAGGGTAGTATAGGTCCTTTCTTGATGTCATTGTGAACGTTATTTCGTGTAGTGCCACAAAGACTGACGGGGTACCGTTTACTCGTATTGTCATCATCGTCATGACGACTGGAGCCACAGCACTCGCCCGAGGGTCCTTGTTCGCGTTAGTTGTTTACGTTCGACACATCACGGCCACTGAGGAGGGTAGAATAGGTCCTCACTCAATGCCTCCGTGAGTGTTAGTGTGATAATAATGTAGTATAGTGATATTGTATTTCGAAAATATGCGATTATCCTTCGAATAGCGATATATATATACGATATGGTTACATTATGATCCGAATCTCTGGTGCTAGGCGTAACGAGTATAACGAGTAGTAACAACGCACAAAAGTGCGGGTTGTTACAGTCTCCCCTACTTTAGGAAATTTCGTCCCGAAATGAATCCAATAGGGAGTTTAAGTTTCTAACATTTTAAGGAATTCGAAGATGAAACAAGGGTTACGAAAACTCTCCTATGAATATGGAGAAAAGGTTTTAAGGAAAAATTGAACTCATGAAGCTCCCTTTGAATATGGAGTTAAGCTGATTCGATGTTACCTCCACATTGTGAGGAATTTCACTTGTTCCGTGGTTTTAATAAAAGTTTTATATAAAAAAAAATCAGTTTTAACCTTTTGAAAAAGAATGATTTAGCATCACGCCCCACTTGGCACCTTCCCACGGAAGTTCGTTAATATGTTTAAAACACTTATATATAGGAAGTACCAGCGGCATATCCACCATGTTTTGCCCATATTACTTCCGTTTCGTGAGGCAGTGTCAGGTGTGCCGATATGATTCGGGTAGAATTGCGTTTACCCGGCCCAATCGATAGAAAGTCGGACCGAGCATAGGATAGGATCGAATAGATTAATCCAGCGAGTTGTTAGGCGAGAAGCGAATAGCGCGTTTTTTATTAGATTCCACATTACACCCACATGGCACGTTTCCACGGGGATTTACTAACATGGCGAAACACCGTGCTTAACCAGGTTAGCTTTGCCTCGTGAAGCGGTGTCATGTGTACTTAATACTATACGAGCGATAGGCGGTAGATTATACACGATAGGCGATCGGCGATTTGGTGATTAGACGAATAAACACGAAACACAACACTAGTAATGATGGTGATGATAAACGAATTACAATAATCGGTAGTTGCGTTGCAAGCGATGGAGGTATGCGGTTCGATTTACGCGGTTCGGTTGGATTGATTAACACCACAGAGTTGGACTAGAATTAGACCCCACATGGCCTTTTTCCACGAAAGGTTGCTGATATGGCTAAAACACCCTGCCTTAACCATATGAGCTTCATCTCGTGAAGCGAGGTCATGTGTTAACTTAACACGAATATCACGGATAACGGTATAGCGATAGATTGATACACAGCAGACGATAGAGATTCACATAATAAGCGATAGAGTTTTCGAGATGCACATAATGAATGATTGCGATTAGTCGAGTTTTGTTTCGAGTAAGCTTAACGTTACGTTGCGACGCATCACGGTTATCGAGGAGGGTAGAATAGGTCCTCACCCGATGATATCGTGAGCGTTAGTGTGTTTGATGAGATTGCTCGCTATAGACTTACGACCAGTCTTGCGTTGATGCAACTGTCCTGCGAGGTAGACTCCCCAGAGTCCATCGATGAGGCGATTGCATTGCGTTTGCAGACTTACGACAAGTCTTGCGATGATGCAATTTCAGTTGTTACGCCTTGCGATTGAGTGTAGCGTGTTGAAAATAATCACAATAGTATACATAGGTCTAATAACGTTCAACTCCACGTGGCACTTTCTTCACGGAACTTCGGTAGTATGGTAAAGCACACCTTGCCCGACCCCTACTACTTTCATCCCGTGTTTTGGTGTCACCTTTTGTCAACACGCTATGGCACCTTTAGAATTCACTACGATCACCGTGCACTAACCCAAATAATCCCGTGTGCACCCGCGATTTTTCGTTCCTTGCACGTTTATCGTACCTCGTTCTAAGAGTGTAGTGAGGGTAAAACACATTATATAGTATATAGTATATAGTATGTGTGTGAATCTAGTCTAAGTGCGACGATTAGAGAGCGGAAGAGGAAACAAAAACGAGGGTTAATGTTACACATAGTGGTAATTTCGAATAAGAGAGTAGGTTCAAAACTTAGAAATTAACGTCGAGAGTCGTATCATTACAACTTTATCCTACGCTTGCTAGATGTCTGATGCTTGAAGACTTTAGCTGGAGCTGTTGTTGTTGTACTCAAGTTCACGGTTCGATGCGGCAGTTGCGGGTGAAGTGACCGTAACGGTTGCAGTTATTGCAATAGCGACAGTCAGCCCCAACTAGATGATGATAGGTACACGAGTAACACTGAGGATGAGCTCCAGTGTAGGCTCGTTTTGGAAACATCGGAACTGTTCGAAGAGGTTCCGGTTGCAGCAGTTCGGTTTTTGAAGAGTTCGGGCTTGAAGTCTTTCGCTTGCAGCTGAATTCGTCGGTGTCTTGCGAAGAGATGTCATCATTGGAGGATTCGTCTGAAGACTCGCTTGCGGAGTCTTTGGCCGATTTGTCGGAAGATCCATTGGCAGATTCGTCAGAAGAATCGGCAGCAGATCCGTCTGAAGAATCGTTAGCAGATCCGTCAGAAGAATCGTTAGCTGATTCCTCAGAAGAATCGCCAGCAGATTTGTCAGAGGATTCGTCAGTAGATTCATCAGAAGATTCATCAACATGTTCGCCTGAAGGATTACTGGCGATTGCTTGATGAGCTTGCTTGACAGGATTTCCTGAGAATAACCCTTCCACGAGTCGTTTGTTGTTGATTTATGCGGCTAAGCGGTAGGTTTCTTCGATGGTAGCAGGCCTTGCAGCTTCGACAAAATCACCCACACACTCAGGCAAGCCACGAATGTACTTCGCGATGGCCTTTCCTGGAGTGTTGACTTGACTTGGGCAGATTATGCTAAGCTGTTTGAACCTTGCGGTGTAGCCAGCATTGTCACCTTCGGTTTGCTTGATTTCCCAAAATTCGTTTTCCAGCTTCTGAATCTCGTGAGGAGGACAGTACTCTCTCTCCATGAGCTCTTTCAGCTCATTCCAAGAGAGAGCGTAAGCTGCGGAGATCCCACGTTTGTTACGTTCGGCGGTCCACCAGTCGAGTGCTCGCGATTGAAATACTCCGGTGGCGCAAGTAGTACGGAGACTATCGGGACACCCACTTTGACGAAGGGTGACTTCGATAGAATCGAACCACTGGAGTAGTTGAGTCGCACCTCCTTCACCCGTGAATTCCATCGGGTCACAGGCTTTGAAGTGCTTGTAGAGAAAAGTAGATTGCGGCTCTCCTGTCTTAACGTCTTCCGAAGCTCGAGAGTGGCTGAGAGAGTGCACTCGAGCGGCAATTTGAGAACTAAGCTTACTCACTTCCTTAATCACAAGTGAAGCAATCCTCTTTTCGGCGCTTCGTTCGGCTTTCCTCTTAGCTACTCGTCTCGAGGTAGAGTTGTTGGAAGGCATCTTGACAGGAAGAGACTTGGAATGAGATTCGATCATAATGATTTTTGAATTTTGCGTTGCGATTGAGCGCGTTCAAAACTTGGTGCGATAGTTTGGTAGTAATACGAATCACATAGGAGCCACATAGGAGACACGAATTTCCTAAGTTCTCACACAATGACTTGTCGTTTATACGTAAATATATAGGTATTTATATAACTGAAATTTGTATTCATACACATACAGGTCGATTTAGAATAAGCGAGGTCGCGTTGAAGTGAGAAAACGAGAGCGAATGCGATAGATTATGCATTAGTTTTGTTGCGAACATTCGGATTTCGTTTTAGATTGCGATGGCTGTGCGAATTGTGCGTTTATAAAGTAGGGAGTGAAAATCGTTACTTCGAGAAATCGATAAAGCATAAAGTTTCAAAACGTAAATAAGTTCCAATCATTGTAAAATTGGCGGGTCGTATGATAGAGTGCCTTGGGTGTTTTAGGCGTGGACTACCCAAGGTAACCCAACTATATCTAACAAGTTCGAGCATGCGCGTTGACCTAGAGGACTCCATGCTTCCACTGGGATGCAGCTCATGGCATTCGTCTTCCTAGTCATCGCGTGGCTCGAGTTATCGTGATAGTCGAGTTCTTGGTGAGAGCTTTTGAAAACCAGTTTATAGGGAATGGGACGACTTATTAAGGTACGGGTTTCACCCCTGGCATAACAGTTTCGTTCCTAATTGTGGCTATGCTCTTCGAATAAATTCGTGAGTTCCACTAGATTTAGAAATGGAGGCTTTTTGTCGAGATGTGGATGTCACTCCTAACTCGATGAAAAGTTCTCGTGCTAGAAAAATGCGCTGAGTGAGCAATCCTATCGGGAGTTCTTGGTTTTCACACCTGATCTCGACTGGATCGCTCGGTTTTGTTATGCGAGTATTTTCGAAAACGTGTGTATTGTGTCGGCCTTAGGAAAGGCTAAGTAGTATTTCGGCCTTAGGAAAGGCTGCTTCGTGTGAAGTTGTAGTACGCGGGGTTCACACAAAGTTGTATCTTTTAGCAATTTCGATCGAGAGTATCAAGTAGGCCCGATACAAACCCTACTGGGTTCGTACGAGTCGGCCTGTTGGTACTTAGACTATAGACTAGGTCAATTCCTAAGACGTCGACCCGGACTAGGTCGAGTCTGACCTAATTCCCTATAGTTATGGCTCTGATACCAATCTGTCACACCCCAACCGATGGCGGAATTATCGGGGCGCGACACTAGGCGAATCAGATTGCTCAAGAGAATCCATAACAACTATATTGCGATAATATTTAATACATTCATTATCCCATACTAACAAATAATACAATCACGTAAGTTATCACAGATTTCTTGCCCTCTCGAACAATACAAATCCGACAACCTAGATTTTAGTTGAGTTTCTAGACTTCCTAGCTTGATTTGATATGGTCTGCGATCTAACCTGCAACATACGTTAAAATATTTGTCAATACAAAAGTATTGGCGAGTATACATGTTTGATAAGTATAGCATAGTAGATTAAAAGTGCTGCGAATTTCCACATGCATAAACGTAATACACGACATATATACTCACAAAACTGATACTACCAACTAAGTCCTCGATGCTCGAATGTACGATGGCATAACTAGACCCCGTCGGGCGCAATAGTACTATACTAGTCGTGGTGGGACGTCGCGAGTATAAGCCCTAGCACATATGCAACTAGCATCACGTATATCTATGCATAACAGTTATTCGCAAGTGATAATTCGATTGTTTGAATATTTCGCTTGATAAGTTCGATTTGTTAGAAACGTATGTTACACCCAAAATTCGATTAAAAAGGGGTCAAGTATACTCACAGTGCGTATTTAGCGAGATTACAACTTGATTGAGTCGGTTGCGAGTACGTCTGTAATGATCCTTGAAGAATAGAGTAAACGATATACGGTTAAGCGAGATTACCTTGAAAAGTTACTCATTTGGTTGAATGGTCCTCATCCGTGCGGTTAGACATGTTATCCGTCCGGATGACAAGTCATCCGTCCGGATGGCATGTTATCCGTCCGGATACAGATGATCCGTGCGGATGAAGGTGGTACGTGCGGACTGACTTTGCTGTGCGTGCGGATGAGTGGTGCGTGCGGGTGAGTGGTGCGTGCGGGTGACATGTCATCCGTGCGGGTGACATGTCATCCGTGCGGGTGACAAGTCTGACATGTCATCCGTGCGGGCTGACATGTCATCCGTGCGGGCTGACATGTCATCCGTGCGGATTGCCATGTCTGTTTCGCACTCTGAACACTGTTTCCGAGGGTTAACGGAAGGAAAACGTTCGTTTTTACTAGGGTAGTGTAATGTCGCACTAACACTTGAAGTTCCGTCAATCCCGACTCATTCTAACGGCCGGGAATCACCCCGTTCCATCAGATCTGGTCGTTCGTGATGGTTCTTCATGGTTAACTCGAAATCGCACAGATTTAGGTGGGATTTGTCATGAAAACATGTGGAAATCACCCGGATCTGAGTCGTTTATAGTGAAATGAGACCCCAACTTGAAGTTCATAAGAACTCTTGGTGACAATCACCTCAAAACGCCTCAAATCCGCGGATTTCACGGTTAGAATTTGAGTTGTGAAAGATAGAATGATGTAGAATCAAGTGTAGATTGTAGAAGTACAAGTTTTAGGTTGAAATCTTACCGGAGTCGCGAGGAAATCGAGAGAAAAGGGTCTTGGAGCGTGTTTGGTTGAATAGGAGCTGTCACATCACTGTTCAAGTGATGTGACATGGTATTTATAGGCAACAGAGGAGAGGAAAAGGGTTTTGGCCCGGATAGCCCATGCGTGCGGATGGCCCATGCGTGCGGATGGCCATCCGTGCGCATGCCCATCCGTCCGGATGGTCCATCCATCCGGATAGCTATCCTGACGCGTTGGACTTCTCCGTTTTTGATCGTTTTGATAGTTTTCGAAGCGCGTACTTTTCATAATTAATTTATATTATCATTATATTGTTATTATTATATATATATATATATATATCACTAGGGGTCGTATTTACGTATCCATAATCCAAAGTTTCGATAATTGACAATCGGTTTCCGATTCGAGTATGCGATTATTAGCGACGTTTCACGGCCATCAATGAGGGTAGTATAGGTCCTTTCTTGATGTCATTGTGAACGTTATTTCGTGTAGTGCCACAAAGACTGACGGGGTACCGTTTACTCGTATTGTCATCATCGTCATGACGACTGGAGCCACAGCACTCACCCGAGGGTCCTTGTTCGCGTTAGTTGTTTATGTTCGACACATCACGGCCACCGAGGAGGGTAGAATAGGTCCTCACTCAATGCCTCCGTGAGTGTTAGTGTGATAATAATGTAGTATAGTGATATTGTATTTCGAAAATATGCGATTATCCTTCGAATAGCGATATATATATACGGTATGGTTACATTATGATCCGAATCTCTGGTGCTAGGCGTAACGAGTATAACGAGTAGTAACAACGCACAAAAGTGCGGGTTGTTACAAATAGGTAGGAAGTGGGCTGACTTAGTCAGTCTATCCACTATTACCCAAATAGTATCATTTCCTCGTTTAGTCTTTGGCAACTTGGTGATAAAATCCATAGTCACCATTTCCCACTTCCAGGTGGGAAGTTCAGGCTGTTGTAGCAAACCTGACGGCTTTTGGTGCTCAGCTTTAACTTGTGCGCACATCATACATTTGGCTACATAAGTAGCTATAGACTTCTTCAAGCCTATCCACCAATAATTTGCCTTCAAATCCTGGTACATCTTGTCACTTCCAGGATGAATGGAATACTTAGAACTGTGGGCTTCTTGGAGGATAACCTCCCGAAGTCCTCCATAAATTGGAACCCATATTCGTCCATTTAATCTTAGGATTCCATCCTTACCACATGATAACTGTTCTGCAGTGACTCCCAGTTTTTCATTTGGATAGTTAGCTTCTAACATGGCTTCCTTCTGCGTGGCTAACAGTCTATCACTCAAACTGTTCTTTAATTCAATGCTCTTGGCATTGATTCTTATAGGCTTAACCCTTTCCTTTCTGCTCAATGCGTCGGCGACCACATTCGCCTTGCCTGGATGGTACCGGATTTCACAATCATAATCATTCAGTGTCTCCATCCATCGACGTTGTCTCATGTTCAGATCCTTTTGATTGAACAAGTGTTGAAGGCTATTGTGATCCGAATAGATCACACACTTGGTACCATACAAATAATTCCTCCATAGCTTTAGTGCAAATACTACAGCACCCAACTCCAAGTCGTGGGTGGTGTAATTCTTCTCGTGCACTTTTAGTTGTCGGGAAGCATAGGCAATAACCTTGACTTTCTGCATGAGCACATACCCCATACCAGTGTGTGATGCGTCGCAGTATACTACAAATTCTTCTATTCCATCAGGCAATGTCAACAGGGGAGCATTGCTCAGTTTCTGCTTAAGTATATCAAACGACTCTTGTTGCTTAGGACCCCAATCAAACTTAATATTCTTTCTAGTCAAAGAAGTTAGGGGTGCTGCAATCCTTGAGAAATTCTCAATAAAACGTCTGTAATATCCTGCCAGTTCCAAAAATCTACGAATCTTTGTGGGCGTCTTCGGCTCTTGCCAATTCATGACAGCTTCAACCTTAGCGGGATCCACCTGGATACCACGCTCACTAACCACGTGTCCAAGAAACTGGACTTCACGAAGCCAAAATTCACACTTTGAAAACTTGGCATAGAGTTTCTCTTGATGAAGCAGTGAAAGAATACAACGAAGGTGTTTCTCATTGTCAGCTTGACTCTTTGAGTAAATAAGTATGTCATCGATGAAAACGATTACAAATTTGTCTAAGTAGGGCTTGCAGACGCGATTCATGAGATCCATGAATGCTGCTGGTGCATTAGTGAGCCCAAAAAGCATCACTAAGAACTTGTAGTGACCATAGCGAGTCCTAAATGCAGTCTTGTGTACATCTTCATCTTTAACCTTCAGTTGATGGTAGCCTGACCTTAAGTCAATCTTAGAGAAGTAACTTGCCCTTGTAATTGATCAAACAGATCATCGATCCTGGGCAATGGATATCTATTCTTGATAGTGACTTTGTTAAGCTTGCGATAATCGATGCATAGACGCATCGATCCATCCTTCTTCTTTACAAACAGGATTGGTGCTCCCCAAGGAAACGAACTAGGTCTAATAAATCCTTTTGCCAACAAATCATCCAACTGAGTTCTCAACTCTTTCATCTCAGTTGGGGCTAACCGGTAAGGTGCTCTTGCAACAGGTGCTTGTAACACCTCGAACATTTATGTCCAATAATATATCGACACGTGTCATAAGCTTTAAACGTGTAAAGAATTGCTTTAGAGGGACTAAAGTTGACAAATAAGGAAAGTATATGAATATAAGGGTTCAAAGTGTCAACAATGGATAAATATACTTTACTATAACCCTACACGATGTTTATACCATTAAACGAATGAATCATGGATCATACAAAGCTAATTGTGGAAGAAAGTGAGAGATTACAAACTACAGGGGTTAAAAGTGTCAACATGTTTAAAGTATACCTCTGAGTGACCTTTTAGCGAACCCGAAGCTTTGTAACGGTTAATTATACTCACTAGAATATGTGATAAAATTTTCACCAAGTTTTGTTATCGTATGAGAAAGTTATGACAATATTCGTATACGAGAGGTTAAAAGCGTCAACGTTGAAATTTAAGGTTTTTCAGGTGATCACCAAGTTAACCAAGGACTTAACAAAGTTTGTACATGTCTTGGAGCCCTTAAAAGTCAAGTTAGAGGGCCAAAAATGCAAGAAAAATACTTAAAACCACGTTTGGAAGGACCAGGGACCTAAAGTGCAAATAATGAAACTTGTTTGGCTGATTCTGGGGGTCAAACCAGGCGTGTAAACCCCCTGGGGATTCTTACGCGGGGCACCTCAGCATGCCAGCGACATAAACTTTGGACAGGTGCTTGTAAAGGCTGTGTAACCGACTTATGAGCATGTAAAATGATACCAGGGGCTGGGCAAATGGATTTTCATGCAATAGGGACAGTTGTGATGATCTGAATCCATGCATAGAGTTGCTTGGCATCATCTTGTGAGATCAAATTCCATATATAAGCATCCCTCTAGTTGCAACATTGAACTCATTCATTTGCAAAGTTCACAAGACTCATTTCTGGAGCTCCTCTGATCAGCAACAAGCTTTCTTAAGATCCATAGTCGTGCTTAGGACTCTTGTAAGTGTCCTTAACCCTTCCTAATTCAGTTTAGCTTAGTTAATTAGCTTAAAGTCAAACCGTCGTAATTAAGGTTTGACTTCGAGATTAATCAATAATTGTTCAGTCAAACTTTGAATTGAAAGTACCTATGAGTTGGTAATTATGTGGGCAATAAACCCTTAAAAGGGCACCATCTGATTCCCACTCTAGCTAGGTCAATTGTCGGGTCAAAGTTAATCTTAAAAAGTCAACAGAAAGCTTATTTTCAAATTAATGCATAATTAGCAATGTAGAACCCATGCAACCTGTTTTGTCACTAATATAACTTGGTAATTAATGTAAGAACATGTCTAAACATGTTCAACCCGACAATTTTCAGTTTAGGCTCGGATCGGAACCGAAAGTCGCATAATTTGACTTTTGCTTTGACTTTCAGTTCTGACCCAATGTAGCATGTTTTAGAAATGCCTTAGAGCCTTATTAGGACCAGGTTTCATGTTGGTATAACCCTCTGTGATTATACAACTTGATTCATTAGTTATCCGATTCATATGCATGTTTCCGTTAAATGCTTAAATGTTGACTATTATGCCCATATGACCTTAAAATGTGATTTTTGAAAATGTAAAAGAATAGAAATCTTAGTTATTGATTTATAAAGTTGTCCCTAAAATTTGACATCAGTTTGAGGTCTAGATTAGGAGTTATGCTCATTAGCTTAATTAGAAAGCTTTTTATTAAATAAACGGCGTAATTAGCATATAGCCTATCTAAACCCGATTTTTGATACAAAACTTTTTACCCACTGATGTAATATAATATTTTGGGATTTTTTAAGATTTTTATTTAATTTTAGGCTGAACATAACATAGAGTTCTAAGCTTGATTCGGTAATTGCCGGTTTTGCCCTTTTGGGCTATAAAATGAGTTTTACAAATTATTTTGATACCGAACCTTTTTATACTGATCTAATATGATAAATAAAAAATTTTGAGCCTTCTGGAATAATAAAAATATCATCTTTCCTTTAAAAACCCGGTAATAGCTCAAAATCGTCTTTTTAAGCGTTTTTAACGCATAGTATGTATTAAAACTATTTTAAACATATAAGGTTTGATGCCTACTGATATTTTCAGTAAATTTTTATATATTAACAGTAAGTAAAAGTTTTAAACTCAGATTTCCAGTTTTGACCTTTTAAGCCTATGTGAAATTACCAAAATACCCCTAAGGTACATAGTTTGGTTTTAAATGATAAATTTTACATATATGTAATACCCTACTGTTATAACTTATTAAATTAAGTATTTTTACTGATTATATCAGACCTGTAACTCAGATTATTATTTAAACTCTTTTATAACTTTTAAAATGACAAAAATGCCCCTACGGGGCATAGTTTGAGTTTAAATCCATTTCGGGCATAATAGAAGATATCCTACTGATGTCACAACATATTTAAGGCATATTAACTTAGGAAACCTGTATATGACTCTTATGGTTACCCGTTATGCAATTTTCGCATTCGGTTCGGTTTATGTAACCAGTTTGCATAAATTGACCGAAACGGGTCAAACCTTATCATTTTTGTCTCAAAATCCAGAATGTGTTCAGTTTGCCCATATTGTACAAGTCTTCAAACTTGTCGGGTCTAAATCACATTCTATTTCGGTCTTCGCTTAATCGTGCGTTTGAACCGTATCTTCCTTTAAAACTAATCGGTCTAAGTTTAGGCTTAATTAAAGACCCGTTAGAAATCTAATAGGTTATTAAAAACCTTTGTTCCAAAATAGGAGACCCGGTAAAAGCTACACGCACTTGCTATTTGTGATTAATACTTGCAAAGGTAAATACTTTTAACTTATTTTCCCTATACGGGCTTGGGGTACGGTATATAAAATACCGCTTGGTTGGGCATTGAATTTTTAATTGTATGAAGATTAATTTATTGAAATGTACCGTTTAAATTGTTTTGTTTGCTTAAAGCCTTTGGGGGGGTTAATGACCATGTCCCGGATATCCTTGGCATCATTTTACGAAATGGCCACGACCTAAGCACACGGGTGTAGGCGTACACCCTTAGTGCATATATAAATAATAAGGTATAACCGCCGGTTTCGGGAATAACCCGCCGCGGGACTATATCATGTGGTGTGTCTATTAAGCTCTAACCCGGTGTCAACTCGGGCTACTGAACGCATAAGTAACATATAATTCTTTTACAAGTTAATATATAAATAAATATCCAAAGTTATAAAATATTTTGTGCCTTGTGCATTCAAATCAATTTTCTAAACCTTTTCAAAATGAGTCAGTTAATTGTATTTACCAGTGTAAACTGACGTATTTTCCCAAAAAGGTTAAGTGCAGGTACTACGCGTAATAGGCTGGCCTCTCCTTAGCATCATTAAGAGTATGTTGTGATACTTAATATTATAATTTTATTCAGTTGAAATAAATCTATCTTTTGCTTCCGCTGTGCATTTAAAATTGTGTTGTTTGACTATGATGATATCAACTACGTCAAGATACTCCCCACCGGGCCCACCGGTAATACGTGGAAATATCTGGGTGTGAATTGGGTTTAGATAGGCTTTATGCTAATTACGCCGTATAATTAATAAAAAGCTTTCTAATTACGCTATTGAGCATAACTCTTAATCTAGACCTCAAACTGATGTGAAAATTTAGGGACATGTTTATAAATCAGTAATAAAGATTATTGTCCTCTCACATTTTCAAAATTCTTGTTTTAAGGTCAAAAGGGCATATTGGTCAACATTTAGGCATATAATGGAAACATGCATATGAATCGGACAACTAATGAACCAAGTTGTATAATCACAGAGGGTTATACTAACATGTAACCTGGTCCTAATAAAGCTCTAAGGCATTTCTAAAATATGCTCTAATGGGTCAGAACTGAAAGTCAAAGCAAAAGTCCACTTATGCGACTTTCGGTTCCGAACCGAGCTTATATTGAAAATTGTCGGGTTGAACATGCTTAGACATGTTCTTACATTAATTACCAAGTTACATGGATGATAAAACAAGTTGCATGGCTTCTACATTGTTAATTATGTGTTTATGCGAAAATTTGCTTTCTGTTGACTTTTTTATAATTAACTTTGACCCGACAATTGACCTAGTTAGAGTGGAAATCAGAGGGTGCCCTTTTAAGGGTTTATTACCCATATAATTACCAACTCAAAATTGCTTTTAATTTAACTAATGACTGGATCATTAGTGATTAATCACGAAATCAAACCTTAATTACGGTAAGTTTGACTTGTGGTCATTAAGCTAATTAAAACTGAAATTAGGAAGTTAAGGACACTTACAAAGGTCCTAAGCACGATTATGGATTCTAAGGAAACTTGTTGAAGACCAGAGAAGCTCCAGAGAAGTCCTTGAAGTGAACAAATGAAATGGTTGCAACTTGAATTCTTTATATAGGGGTTTTAATCACATGGGATCATGCCAAACAAGTCTACAAGTGTTGTATGATGTCCCCTGGTGACCCTAGGCATGAAAAACTGTTGGCCATGCTTCAGGAATTCGAATACCATGCAACTAAGGCGGTGTAACCGGCTATAACAGGCAACTGCCAATTTTTAACTGCCAGCGACAGTCTTACGGACCGTAAGCGAAAACCCTTGCGGTCCGTATCCAACTCTTACGGACCGTAAGTCCAACCTGATACGGTCCGCAACCAGATCTGATCTGAAATGCCCAGTTACAGTCCTTGCGGACCGTAAGCCGTATACCATACGGTCCGTAACCAATGCTCAGAAGAAAAAAATTTTGCAAACTTTTAGGCTTTGGCCATGCAACTTTGCTAATACGAATCCAAGGTCTTTAACATCAGAATGGGACCACTTAGTTAGTTCTGAAAAGCCATGAAAGCCTTGCCATGCACTTATGTTGTCTTGGATTCTTTTGAAAAGTCTTGAATGTAAAATTCGTCGTAACCACTCATAGGATCCATTTCTTGTGCAAATTGAATTATGCATTTATCAGAATCATCCGGATTTAAATATCAGTTGTTTATAAAACAGATTAAGGTTTGGGATTTATAAATGGGTCGCTCGGAGGTATTAGTTAACATGTCAACGCTTTCAAATCCTACCATACATCTTTCAACTTGATCCGGGTTTATAACACGTTTTACCTTCCATGACACATGTCTTTATTTTTTTGGGCATGCCTTTTTTTACGAGGTGTTACAGGGCAACTGCGAAAAAGATCTTACTTCAACCCCCAAAGTCGTTTCATGACTGGAAACAAAAGTTCTTTTTCATTAAAGTTGGGGTTATTCCGATGAGAATGACTTTTAGGGGGAACGAGGATGTTCTAACCGAGACGATTCAGACTCCTTTTTCCGAAAATTGGTACCGGGATTTGAAGGATGTCCCGTCAATTGCTCTGCCGGAGAAAGCCCTGGTTGGTGCTAGCATGAGTCTGAACTGGCGGATGAATCGGGAAGAAAGGCCAGTGTATATGGAGGATGGCAAAAGTAAGATTTGGTGTTTGCCCTGTTTGCTCCCCCCTTTTTGTGTCTTTGCCTCTCTCTCTGCAGTTGTTTCTTTGTATGTTGTTGCTTTTGAGAGAGAAGGTGGGAAGATGGCTACTATTCCCAAGAAACCTGATGAGGAGCTTTGGTTTCATCGAATTGTGAGGAATTTTGTTCTTCCGTGAGATGATGACTTAGTCGCGCAACCTGCTGCTGGTGCTGGTAATTTTTCACCATAACCCTATTTTCTGCTGTTTTGCGCGTTTGAATAAGTCAATCTTTGTGCTTTTCAGTAAGTGAGTTGTCTAACCTGGGCATAGGCCCTGAAAAGAAAAGACGTGCGCCCGCTACTACTGTTGCGCCAAAAAAAGAGTGACGTGGAGAAAACTCAATCTTCTACGGCCAAAAATGTGGAAGGAGGGAAGAAAGGTACGCGCCATTCCTCTGACTCCTGGTGTGATTATGTGGTGGTATCTGACTCATTGGAGGGTCTTGCGCCTGCAGTTGTGAGGAAACCGAAGCCAGAACCCAGGGATATTGCTGACATCCCTCTGTCGAACCCTGATGATCCTATTGATTTAGAGTCAAGTCCTGAGCATCTGCTGAGGAAGAAGGCGGGAAAGAGAAAACAAACCGATGCTGAAGCTGAAGGTCAGCATGACAAGAAGGTCCAGAGGAAGAAAATCACCAGAAGGGGTAATCTTGATGCCTTCATTGCAAAACCTGTTCCTGGTAGGTGTTTCTCTTTGTTTTCCTTTAATGCGTCTTGAATGATTGTAATATATATGTTTGCTTTTACAGAAAAGCCAAGTTCTCCTGTTTAAATGGAGCCATCATCTGTGGTCAATGAGGAGCTTCCGCTCTCTCCTCCTCGCGTCCCTGTTAACGAGCCGTTGGGGAGAGCTGAGATTCCTGAGAATGAGGTGGAGAAGACTGCTGGGGCAGAGAACCCTGAGGCTGAAAAACCAACTGATGTTGCTGTTGATGCGGAGAAAATTACCATCCCGGGGGTTGTGGACGTTGGTGTTGGTCATCCACAAACTCCTGAGTTTGCTGCTCAAGACTCGGAGAAAGGGAAATCTGCTCAAGAGATCCCTATAACAACGTCTCCTTCTGTGGTTTCTGGTTCTGAGAATGTTGAAAAGAATCCTGGTGGGAACCAAGGTTCTTTTATTCAATCTAATGAAAATTCTCCTATCCGCCCGGATGAAACTCCGGGGGATTACTATTACAGATGTTATTCGGAGAAACAAGCTGATGAAGTTCACACACCGGTGTGGAAGTTGAAGAAAGGGGATACTTACTCTGACTGGCATGTGTGCCGAGAGTGGTTGCAGGGGACCTTTCCCCTGGGGAGATCAAGTTCCAAGAAGGGCGCCCTCATGATCAGACTTATCATGCCTACCTTGAAGAGGCTACTAGCTATACATCCACTACGCACCGTATAGTGCATGAATGGCATAGCATGCATAAGGAGTGGGCTGCTTTTAAGGCGTCCAAGAAGAAAGCTGCTGAGAATGAGGCCCGAGCTGCCCAGTTGAGGGCTAAACTAGAAGCTGATCAGGCCAAATTTGAGAATGATCGGAAAACTGAGGAATGGTCTGTTGCGGGGTGGAAGAGAAAGGCGGAAGCTGAAGCTGACCTTCTTTCCGAGGAGCGCAAAAATTGGAAAAAGATATGTGAAAAGGATAATGCTGAGAAGATGGGTCTCCGCAATGTTATCAACAATCTTAAAGCGGAAGTTGAAAAGTTGAAGAAACAAGATGCAGAGATCGAAAAATTGAAGAAGGAAAAAGCTGATGCTGAAGCTGCGTGGGATGAATCGCGTTCGCATAGGGAAAGAAGTGAACAACGAGAGGTACATACCTGCGCTACTCTTGCCCTTAGAGATAAGGAAATAGAAGAACTTATTGCTTTACTATCTGAGCAGGAACAACTTAAGGCGGAAGTTGAGTCTGCTAAGAAAGATTTGGAGCTTGAGAGGACTGAGAAGGCTGAAACTTCCCGTCGTCTTTCCTAAACCGAAGAAAAGTTAGAAACTTCTGAGACAGTGCGGGCGACGGCGGAGAGTGAGCTTGAGCCGCTGATAAGTAATATGCTATGGTTGAAAGAGCGTGGAATTGCAAGTGTAAGTTTCTTCTTTCTTTTGTAATTCCCGGAGATGGTTTGCGCATCTCCTTACTTTCCTTTTCTTTTTTGTGCAGGTTGTTGAATCAGTCCTTAACTCTGAAGAACTAGACAAAACCGTGGCGCACTTGTTGGTTGCTGCGCGAAATAATGGCTATGCTCAAGGGTACGCGGAGTGTTCTCACCATGTGGTTAATGCTTTGAAGGTTGACTGGGATACTAGCAAGTCCGCTACCCATGGTGTTAATACAGATGATGCCCTTGCTGCTGCGAAGATGGAATTTAATAATTTACAGCTTCCGGTTATGGATCTTATCAATGTTGCATTGCAGTCTGAGGACCATGTGGCGCAATTGAAAGAAATCTTCCCAGATAGAGAAGAAGATGAAGACCTAGCTTAGATTTTCTTTGTGGTTGTATGAACAATTAACTTGTAGGTTTTGGGATGTGGATCCCTGTTTTGTTAATGCGCTGCTGCGCAAATAACTTTGGTTAATACACTGCCGTGTATATTTATAATTTTTTGTTAAGGCGTGTGGTGCGCCAGTAACTAGTATGAGATGTGTTTTAATTTACAATATTTTGCATGAGTTCAATTGCTTTGATTAGGTAAGGCTAATAAAGGTGGTATAAAGCTCATGTGTGAGCGTAAGGTCTTGCGCGATGTGTGTGATCGCTGACCGCTCATGAGACTTGTATTATATCTACCATAATGTTTTTGCGCTTACCAAAAGGAATTGCATGCACTTTGTAATAAACACAGAGATAATAGAAAGTTTGTTTTGATTCATGATAGGGCACAGAGGCCGTGGTACAAAGTCTTCTACTTAGGATAATTACATGAAACTTAACTTACTCATACTATAGCCCTCGCCATGGATTGGTAAGCCACAGGACTTGACCAACATGTGAGGAGACTATTGTACGCTGCTTAGTTCTTCGCCTTCTTGCTCGGGCCCTCCTCGCCGCGAGTAATTTTCTTTATATCTTTGCACACATTCTGCAATAGGTGGGTGAGCTCACCACTTTTGAGCGCTTTTTCAATCTCAGTGCGGAGAGAGATACAGTTGTTGGTAGTGTGACCATTATCTTTATGATAGTCACAGTATTGATTCGGATCTTGGCCCCTCTTATTCTTCATTGGCGGAGGGGTCTTGAACTGGTAGTCTTCCGTGCTCAACACCTCCGCTGGGGTTTTGGTCAGAGGGGTCCACTGCCTCTCTCTGTTTTCCTACTTTGTCTCTCTTTGTGCAGCAAGCTTGTTTATAGTAGCTTACGCGTCTTCAAATGAGTAGTTTCCAGAATTCGAGTCACCCCAGTTCTTTTTGAACCTTTTCCCGCTGCTCGCGCTCATATCTGTTGGGCGACTGTGTGGTGGCGGTGGTCTATTAGTGCTGAGGTTTTTCTCTGTCTGGGCGTACACTTTGGCTGCCGCCATCAGCTTCTCCCAGCTCTTTGGCAACCCCTTCGTTCCGGACAAAACCTTGATCATGTCATCACAGCGGACGACATTTTTAAACTGCACTCTGATCAAGTGCTCATGAACATCTCCTATCTCAAGCACTTCTTTGTTGTAGCCTGTGATAAAATATTCTAAGCTCTCGTCGTCGCGTCGCTAGATATTCATCACGTCTGCAGTATCTCGGATAGACCTCCTCTGTTGGCTGAAGTGTACTAAAATTTTTTCTCGCAGGTCTACCCATGATGTTATCTTCCCAACAGGCAGGTTATCAAACCATTGTCGCACGGCACCTGTGAGAGTCTGGATGAATATATGACACCACATTGGTAAGGTCCATCCTCCTACCAAACCTGCACTAGTGAAGACCCGAAGATGGTCATCCGGATCTATCATGCCATTGAACTTGCCAACATTGGATAGGACTTTTGCATTTTCCAAGGGAGCCAAAGCGATTTCACGGATGAACTTGGAATTTTCTGCTGCCTCCACCGGGCGGTAGATCAAATTGTAATCGTGTTCTGCTTCAGGATTATAAACTGCGCGAGGTTTACAACTTTTGTAATTCGGTTGCAACCGATTGAACACACTTGTACTGTCCCATTCGTGGTATGTTCTGTCGTACTCATTGGTGTGGGTGTCCCGCCACGGGCCCAACCTGGAGTAAACTGACTGCCTTCGGTGAGAATGAGATTCATCGTGATACTCTCTTCGTCGATTTTCAGAGTGAGTATGTTCATATCTCGCTGGAGATCTAGAGTAAACTTTCGTGTCTTCTACCTGAACTCGTTATGGTGCGTCATGATGGGAAACATGAGGCACCGATGGTGCGCGAGTGCGAGATACAGGTCTTCGTGACTGAGTGGGAGGAGCAGTTTGTGCACAGAGTTGTGCATACACAACATTTATCGCTCCTTGGGATCTGACATACCAGGAGATGGGGGTTTCTCCAGGAGGTAGAATTGAGCTTATTAGAATTTCAGGCTGCATTCCTCGAGTGACAGGATCGTTCGGATGATTATCGTTGTATCGAACTTCGTTATCATTCGAAGCCTCTTCCACAATCCCTTCGACTTGGGTGTTATGGGCGAAATTTGGCCGAGGGCCGATTTGACGGTTTGTCGGAGTTTCTTCCATTTGAAAAACGGAGATGAAAAAGTGAATCGAAACGAGAAGAAATGAATAAAACTGAGAAATCGGTGGGCGCCAATGAAGAAACACTGGTTTAATTGACCAGAATCAGCTGAACCAGGGGGTTTGAATCTGCATAAAAGGGTTAAATCTCCTCGTCCGATTTGTGGGTGACTGATCTTCTTCTTCTCACAATAACTGCAAAACAACCACCGTTAGACTCGCCACGGGGAGAATGGAGGTTCTCTCCGTGACCACCCTCCGGCGTGAGAATAAGTACAGGGGTTGATGAAGAAGAATATGTGTAAGTGAAGTGAATGTAACTTGAGAATTATACCTGAGTTATCCTTGTATTTATAGCCGAAGTTTGGGCGAGAAAACCTGTTAATGAAAAGTTGATGGAAAGTACTTTCTCCGTAAGCAGTTATTTCCCCTCCATTAATCGCTAACGATTTGAGTATGCACACGGATACCGATTTTGATTAACTGTTGGGGTATTTGCCACGTGGAAAGTGGGCAAGTGGAGATCTCTCTTCAATTTTGTGCCATCATCGTGACTTCAAGAGAGCCTAGGATGATGCCACGTGGCCCTTCGATTATAACTGACTAGTGGTGCACGATGGAGCCTTCTAGAAGAATACAGCTGTAATCCCATGTGGCTCTTCTTTATGTTAATTCTGTGGTAACAGAGAAGTTTAATAATATCCAAATCTGGATATTATTTATGCGGAAGTGTTTAGCTAGGATTTTTATCCTGTCTGCTATGGAGATAAGCGCAAGGATTTGTTATTCTCCTTTTGGCGCGCAGGTGTTGATTATTGTTTTTTTTTCTAAGTTTTCTTTGTAGGACCAGTGCGCGGCCGCGCAAGGTCTAAAGAGAGTTAGAAGGATGAGGTTGTGGTATGGTCCCAAGTACTCGAAGCAAGGTTTTTGGGACCTTACCCCTTCGGGACTAAATCCCACATCTTGTTTTCTTGCAAAGCACTAAATTCATTGGTCATAACCTTTAGCCAATTTGGATCCGAGTAGGATTTATGGTAGGAAGTGGGGAGGGGTGAGATGGTGGAGGTAGGATTAGTGGTGGTGAGATTGAATTTTGGGTTAGCCTTTGAGATACCCAGTTTAGCACGAGCGACCATGGGATGTTGGTTGGGGACAGGAGGTGGAGTCGGTGCATGGGAGGACACAGGAGAGGTGGGCGGTGATGGATGAGGGGAATGAGTGGGTATTTGGCTCGAGGAGTGTTGGGCCGAGAAGGGAGTGGGTGTTGGGCTGGAGGGTTGTTGGGCCGAGAAGGGTGTGGAAGGATTGGGGTTAACGGGGACGAATGTGGGAGCGGTAGTTGTGCCGAATGGGCACGGGTCGTCTTCTAAAAATTGATAACTGGGTTGAGGAGTGGGATTGGGGTATGGAAATTCAGTTTCGTCGAAAACAATGTGATGAGATATATGAACTCGTCCGGTGAGAGGGTCAAGACATCGGTATCCCCGAAAATTTAAGGGGTAACCAAGGAAAATACACTTGGAGGATCGAGGAAGAAGTTTGTTTGGTTGAGTTGTGTAAGGACCTGCAAAAATGTCCCAAAATGAACCGTAAGTGAAAACCCGGACCCCTAAAACCCTAATCCATATAAAAAAATCAAGAAAAATCAAATTTCTGGTTTCACGCGGGCCGCGTAAACCATTAGGTAAGTCTACGCGGGCCGCGTCAACTTAAAAATGTTCCGGATAAGTGTCCAAGCCACGTGTCGTCCACCTGGCTACCAGGCTGATATTGAGGAGCCAATGGTATTCCAAGCCCAATAGGAAAAACCGAAGCCGAAAAAGAGAAGAAGACTCATAGGCTGGAGGCGTGTGCGTAGGAAGAAACCAGTGGTACAGAAAGTTATAAAGACTGAAGATCCGAAGGATAAAGGAAAAGGAAAGGAGATCGGGGAAAGTTCAAGGCAATCCCAGGAAATGCCATCATGGGAGGAGCTGGATCGTAAACTGGCACTTAGTGATCTCATCGGACCTGCCGATGAAAACCTCTTTAATTACCCAGCGGAAGCACAACTTCCAGTTAATCTGGAACCTGCTATCCCAGATCCTATTATCCACCCCCGACCTCTACCAGGAGAGCTTGAAGAATGGTGGACAACTGACTGGCAATTTCAGAACCTCTTGAATAACCCTAACACCTTTTTCCCCCAATTTGACCCTGAGCCTCCACTACACCCACCTATGAGCACAGAAAACTTGGCTGAACTCCGCCACTATGGCGAGGAGTTGGTGGACGCAGGAAATTGAATCCGGGAAGTGGGGGAGAGAATATCATGGAAATACGACGAGAGGGAACGTCGTTTCTGAAGTGCCAGCTGATGAGGATCGTATGTGGTTGTGGGAATGTGTGTTTAATAATAATATTAACAAAAATATAATCGTGTAAAATAACTTAAAATAAAAATTTTGTAATATATCTGGTGTGTACGAACGCATATTAAAATATATAAAATATGGAAGTCGTAAGTCGACAATTTTGGCTATACGTGTTGACGTGATTATATGTGATTGCTTTATTATGTTTGATTGATATTTGGTTATGCCAATAACTTATATATATATATATATATATATATATATATATATATATATTGTTCATTATCAGATGGAACCCGTTGTTAATGAACTAGTTAATGAAGTTAACCAATCTGAGCAAAACAATGAAGATCACTTTCTTAATAGGTAAGATATAGAAAACATCGTTGCTCAAGGAATAGCTAATGCTATTCCAGCAATCATTGCGGCTGCTCGAAATCCAGTTGAACCCAAACCAACTACTCCCATCAAACATACTCATGGCGACAATTTCAGTAATAGTGTAAATGGAGGCGACAACATTAATAATAATGATGATGTGGTGCAAGCCCCATTCCTTAAGAAAATGAAAGCTGCAACGCCTGGTTGCACTTATAAGGAATTTCTTGCCTGTAAACCAATCGAATTTGCAGGCAACGAAGGGGCAACTGCTGCACTGCGTTGGTTAGAGAAAACCGAAGCAGTAATTAAAATAAGTAAATGTGCCAAGGAAGACAAGGTCATGTACGCTTCGCATCTTTTTAAAGAAGGGGCATTAGAATGGTGGAATACGGTACTACAAGCTAAGGGAAGCGATGTGGCTTATGCCATGAATTGGGAAGAATTTAAAAGTCTGGTAGAAAGAAAATTATGTCCCGAATATGAAAAGGAACAAATGGTGAATAAGTTCCTGAGCCATCGAATGGTGGATATTGATTGTCGAGGGTATACTTCGACATTCTTCGAGTATGCTAGAATTGTACCAACCCTGGCTTCGCCAGAACCGGTACTTATTTCTCGCTACATCTGGGGTTTGATCAGCGAGATCCGTGATATTGTCAAAGCTGCGAGACCCCGCACAGTCGATGATGCAGTGGAATTAGCCAACACCTTGACTGACGGACTGGTGCATACGCGGGAAGAAAACAGGAAAAAGGAGGCTCAAAAGATTACCCAAGGATTTCGTATGGGTAATAATAGCAATTTCAAGAAAAGAGGAACTGGGCAATCTTCCCCTCTGCCGTTCTGCAGGAACTGTAAAAAGAAACATTTTGGAAAATGCAATGAAACTTGCAACTTCTGCAAAGCTCTAGGACATCGTGAAGAAGAGTGCAGAAAGAAAACAAAGATCTGCTATAACTGTGGAGAAGCTGGGCATTTTAGACCAGAATGCCCTAAATTGGTCAAACCAGCAGATAACAAGGCCAAACCTGCTGAAGGAACTAATAAGAAGAATGCAAGAGCCTTTCAATTGACCACGCAGGAAGCTGAACTAATTCCTGACGTAATAGCTGGTACGTGTCTGGTACACAACGTTTATGCGAAAGTATTATTCGACTCTGTTGCAAACCAAAGTTTTGTAAATACTTCCTTCTGCCAAGCTCTTAAGCTACCCTTAACCAAACTTAGGCAAATTTATACAGTAGAAACGGCAGACGGGAACTCTGTTAACATAAATACGGTTTTGCAAAAAGAAAATATAGAACTTTCAGGTCATAAATTTTCTGCAAACCTATTACCCATGAATTTAGTTGGATTCGATGTCGTATTAGGAATGGATTGGTTAGTAGCCAACCATGCTCGAATCCTCTATGATAAAAATTCCATAGAAATCCGTGCACCTACCGGAGAAATAATTATGATTACAGGGGATAAGCCGCATAAACCAATGAAGTTCATTTCAGTAATGAAAGTTGCTAGTTATGAACGAAAGCAATGAATAGTGTATATGATTTCAGTAAGCATTAGCACTAAAGGTAAGGAACTTAAAGAAATTCCAGTAGTAGCAGAATATCCGGATGTATTCCCAGAATAATTACCCGGATTACCACCCGATAGGGAAGTAGAATTTAGAATTCATCTAATTCCTGGAACTACACCGATAGCCAAGGCACCCTATCGATTAGCACCCACCGAAATGTTAGAATTGAAAAAGCAATTAGATGAATTGTTAAACAAAAGATTCATACAACCTAGTTCATCCCCGTGGGGAGCACCAGTGTTGTTTGTGAAAAAGAAAGATGGTTCAATGCGAATGTGTATCGATTATAGGGAATTGAATAAGGTTACAATTAAGAATCGATACCCATTACCTAGGATTGATGATCTTTTTTATCAATTGTAAGGAGCTAGATACTTTTCTAAGATAGACTTACGCTCCGGATACCATCAGTTGAAGGTATAAGAAGAAGACATACCTAAAACTGCTTTCAGAACTAGGTATGGTCATTATGAGTTTACAGTCATGCCCTTTGGATTAACAAATGCTCCTGCAGCATTTATGGACATGATGAATAGGATCTGTAAACCGTACTTGGATAAATTTGTAATTGTCTTTATCGACTACATACTTATTTATTCCAAAAGTCAGGACGAGCATTGTAAGAACCTACGAGCACTCTTAACCTTGTTAAGAAAAGAGAAGCTTTACGCCAAATTCTCGAAGTGTGAATTTTGGCTACAGGAGGTGCAATTTTTAGGTCACATGGTGAATCACGAAGGTATTCACGTAGATCCCTCCAAGATAGAAGCGATCACCAAATGGAAGGTCCCGCAATCAGCCATGGAGATTAGAAGTTTTCTAGGGTTAGCCGGATACTATAGAAGATTTATTAAGGATTTTTCCAAAATAGCTGTACCATTAACTAAGCTAACCTGTAAAGTAGTGAAGTTTGAATGGGGATCTAAGCAAGAAGATGCTTTTAAGATTTTAAAGCAAAGATTAACAAACGCCCCAATTCTTGCCTTACCCGAAGGAACAGAAGATTTCGAAGTTTACTGTGATGCTTCTAAGCTAGGATTAGGATGTGTGTTAATGCAACGCAAGAAGATAATTGCGTATGCCTCAAGGCAATTGAAGAAGCATGAAGAAAATTATACAACCCATGACTTAGAATTAGGAGCCATAATTTTTGCCCTTAAGATTTGGAGACACTATCGGTATGGCAGTAAGTTTACAGTCTATACAGATCATAAGAGTTTAAGATATATATTTGGGCAAAAAGAATTAAACATGAGGCAAAGAAGATGGATGGAAATTCTGAGTGACTACGACTGTGATATTCAATATCACGAAGGAAAGGCAAATGTAGTAGCAGATGCCTTAAGTCGTAAGTATCATGAGAAACAACGACGAGTTCGTGCTCTTAGATTAAGTTTACAATTAGATCTAATGGAACAACTGAAGAATGTCCAGGAAACAGCCATCAAGGATGATGCTGAAGGAATGAAGGGAAGAATAAAGGAACTAGAGCAAGGAGCTGATGGAATTTGGAGATTCCACAAAAGAAGAATTTGGGTACCTAAGCAAGGAAATTTAAGAAATAAAATTTTAGAGGAAGCCCATAAATCTAGGTATACCATGCATCCTGGTAATAATAAAATGTACCAAGATTTAAGGAATAACTTCTGGTGGATAGGAATGAAAAAGGACATAGCTGGATATGTTTCTAAGTGTCTTACTTGTTCACAAGTTAAGGCAGAACACCAGAAACCTTCAGGGTTACTACAACAATTAGAAATGCCAGTATGGAAATGGGAGCTCATAGCAATGGATTTTGTTACTAAGTTGCCCAAAACCAGAAAAAGGTAATAACACGATTTGGGTAATTGTGGACCGATTAACCAAATCAGCTCATTTTCTACCCATGAAGGAAACCTTTAGCATGGAAAGATTAGCAAAGTTGTATGTAGACGAAATAGTATCCCTACATGGAGTCCCACTCTCAATTGTATCAGATAGGGATAGTCGTTTCACTTCACATTTCTGGACAAGTTTCCAAGAAGCAATGGGGACCCGACTAAATTTAAGCACTACATACCATCCCCAAACAGACGGACAAAGTGAAAGGACGATCCAAACCTTGGAAGACATGCTCAGGGCATGCGTGATAGATTTTGGAGGAAACTGGGATAACCATTTACCTTTAATTGAATTCTCCTATAACAATAGTTATCATTCAAGCATTGAAGCTGCCCCGTTCGAAGCACTGTATGGACGCAAGTGTAGAACTCCAGTTTGTTGGGCAGAAATAGGAGAAAGTCAATTATCAGGTCCCGAGATCGTACAAGAAACCACCGACAAGATCACTCAAATCAAGGAAAGACTAAAGACGGCTCGAGATCGCCAGAAGAGTTATGCCGACAATCGACGTAAGCCGTTAGAATTTCAGGTTGGAGACAAGGTACTTTTGAAAGTTTCCCATTGGAAAGGAGTAGTTCGGTTCGGTAAGAAAGGTAAGTTAAGTCCAAGGTACGTAGGACCATTCCCAGTAATCCAGAAAATAGGACCAGTCGCCTATCGTATACAGTTACCAGAGGAGTTAGCCAGGGTACATGACGTATTTCATGTATCCAACCTCAAGAAATGTTTATCTGACGAATCTCTGGTAGTCCCTCTTCAAGACATACAGATGAATGAAAAGTTGAAGTTCGTGGAGAAACCACTCCAAATAGAAGACAGAAAGATTAAGTTTCTCAAACACAAAAGACTGGTACTTGTCAAAGTCAAATGGGATTCGAAAAAAGGACCCGAATACACCTGGGAGCTGGAATCAGAGATGAAGCGAAAATATCATCACTTATTTCAGTAAATCTCGAGGACGAGATTTTAAATAAGGTGGGGAGGATGTAAGGACCTGCAAAAATGTCACAAAATGACCCGTAAGTGAAAACCCGGACCCCTGAAACCCTAATCCATATAAAAAAATCAAGAAAAATTAATTTTCTGGTTTCACGCGGGCCGCGTAAACCATAAGGTAAGTCTACGCGGGCCGCGTCAACTTAAAAATGTTCCGGATAAGTGTCCAAGCCACGTGTCGTCCACCTGGCAAACCTACTCGTGACACACAAGCCCTAGTCGTAGACTAGGTAGCCCTCGCGGGCCGCGTAAGCTCTTATTAAGTTTTACGCGGGCCGCGTAAAACTCATTTTTCTGCTATAAATTGCCTGTGCATGGCCTGATCATCTGTGCTCGAGAAAATTGTCAAAATCACACTTATACTGTTCGAAAATCAAGTTCAAAGTAGGAAAACGCTGCTACGATACAGGGTATTAACTCGATCACTGCTACGATTCAATGTCCGATTGATTGAAACCAATCCGATGGATGTTTAAGTGCTGCCCGTACTTGGGCTATGCCTTTGTCATTCGTCGTGAGGGTTTTGATCTCGTGAGTTATAGTAAATGTTGTATTAAGTTACTGACCTAGTTTCGTATTCATTGTTGTTTAAATTAGGTTATCAGGCTTATCAGTAGGCTAAACTCTGCCCAAACTAAACTTGCAATGTGAGTCATTCTCTTTTTATCAAATTGTTTTCACAAAACCCTATTTGTTTTCAAAGTTATAATTACAGGGATTAAGTCTTTGTAATCTTCAATTACTGCCGGTATATGGGGTTTTGTATACATTACTTGATACTCGTCACCATTGGACAACGGGTTAGCCAATGGGTGATCTGACCATAGTCACAGATGCTGTCCAGTGACAAATACCGATTTGGGGTAATTGGTTGATAAAAACATTTTAATCACCCTTAATACTGTAAATTATAACAATATGTCGTTTTGTGCAACTCGAATGACTCGCCAATATTTCCCTGCTGATAAAACTCTTTTTAAAACATGTTTCCGGTGATCTGCTGTGATCCAGGAAAAAGTGCCGCGTAGCACTACAAACTTGAAGAAGTGGCTCAATAAAATAAAGAAACATGTTTTTGTAAAACAGGGGATTTCCGTGAGAAATCACCTTTATTGTAAATTATGGGTGTTATCCCCAAATTATGAAATAAAATAAATTGGGCATTTTCAAGTTTTAAAAGATCCTGTTAAACTTCCGCTGTCAATAATAAGTACCACGGGTTTTCTGTCCCGCGGCTCCTGGACCGGGTCATACCGGGGCGGGGGCCGTGACAAGTTGAGTTGCGGAAGCGTTTGGATAACATGCGTACCCAAAGACGCGTAGATGATCATAGGTGGGGTGACGTTGGTAGAGGGCGGATGCGGGTGTTAGGTGGCGTAGTTTGGCTATGGGCAAGATGTTGTGAAGGTAGGCGGAGAGGTGGAGGTCTTCGACCTAAAAGGTGGGGGGTAAATGGGCTTGGACAAGAAGAGCCCGAATAATATTGTTGAGACGCTGAAGCATCCGTTCGGCTTTGCCGTTTTGTGGGGAGGTTTGAGGGCATGAGAATTGAAGGACCATACCATGATGAGAAGCAAAGGTTTTAAAGTTGTGGTTGTCGAACTCACCACCTAAGTCACACTGGAATGTTATAATTAAACGGTTAAATTGTGTGTGAATAAGTTTGTGAAATTTGGCAAAGGTTGCAAAAGTCTCCGATTTAAATTTCAAGGGATAAACCCACACATATTGCGTAAAGTTATCGATGAGGACCATATAGTATTTATAATCGGTTTTGTTGTAAATAGGAGAGGTCCAAAGGTCACAGTGTGTAATGTCAAAAGGAGCAAAAGTAACAGAAACCGAATCATTAAAAGGCAAACGATGACTGTTAGCAACTTGAAAAGATGAGCAAACAAAAGAGCCATGACTTTTATTACATTGAATAAACTTGTTACGAGAAAGAAAATCTAAAATAGTAGCTCCTGGATGACCGAGACGATTATGCCTAGGAAGTGGTGGTGATGTAGAAACGAAAGCGGATGAAGGTGGCGTGAATGGATATAAGTCCCCCGTGCTATCATGGCGAGAAAGAAGGGTACTTGTCTTGAGGTCCTTCAAAGAAAAACCAAACGGATCAAATTCGACACTAACTTGGTTATCACGAGTAAATTTTCTGACAGATAATAAATCTTTGATAACGGTGGGTGAGTGAAGAACATTGTTTAATTGGTAAGTTTTGTTTGATACGGTGTGGGTGGTGTTACCGGATCTGTTAATTGGCAATTTTTGGCTGTTACCAACAAGTATAGTACTAGAGGAAATAGACAAGGGAGTTGATATTTTACCAGCGTGAGCCATGATATGTGATGACGCCCCGGTGTCCATGTTCCAAGAGTGGTCCAGAAATTCTTGCACTTGTATCATGGAGAGAGCCATACCCAGATCGGTTGGACTGAGAGCATTAAGAGCATTAGGATCAGTGAACTGAGCCGGTTGTGGAGCTGGAGCTGGGTAACCAGTATGTTGCGGCGGCGGCATGTTGGGCTGGAACTGGGCTTGCTGATAGGCCAGGTGGGCCTAATTGTAAGGCTGCTGGAACGGAACCGAGGGTTGGGTTGGGACCCAAGCTTGGGACGGATAAGGTGTAGGGGGAGGGGTCCAGTTGTCGTATTGGGCCGGTGGGGTATTGGGGTTGAATGGTGCAGGTTGTGGGCTGTAAGTTTGGGGATGTTGTGGGTACCAAGGGTGCTGGGTTGGGTTGGGTTGGGTTGCGGGTGTTACGGTCGCGTCCACGGCCACGATAGCCATGGCTACGACCACGGCTCCGGGTAGGATTGAAGTTGTTGGGTGGGGTAGTAGTGTAGCGATTCGGTTCAAAGGGGTAGCGGGTTGGTTCAGTGGGGTTAGTGTATGAGTTGACGGGTTGGGGTTGGGTGTGGAGACAAGGATCGATTGGGTTTGGTTTAAGCGCGCCTGTTGACGTTGTTGTTCCTGTTGTAAAATGGTGCGTGCCTCATCCCATGAGGGGGAAGTTTGGTTGATGATGGCAGCAGTAACCTCATACTTGGTGGGAAGGCCACACACCAATTGCATGACTAGTCGAGCCTCGCTAACGGGAAAACCGACATCACCCAATTGATTAGCAATTTCCTTTAACTTTTAACAGTAATAATACAAAGATGAGCACGCGCTAAGGGTTAAGTTCGTGAACTCATGTTCAATGGTTGTAGCACGGGAACCCTTGTTGTTAAGAAAAATGTTTTATAGTTTAACCCAAGCGGAACGAGCAGTAGCCTCTGTTTCAAGAACACGAACCATGAGTGCATCTGATAACGTGGCCTATATCCACTGAAGAATGAGAGCATCGATCTTGGACCATGCTGCATGACATTCATCAGATTCCTCAGGAGGATCCGTGCCATCAATATGGTCCAAAACCTTGTAGGCCTTGGCATGCAGCATGAATAATTTGACCCATGAATATGTTACCGACGTGCCATCGAGAGTGCGGATCTTGTTCTGAATGTTAGTGACGGTGTAGGCGGGGTGAAGAGGGGTGTGGTTGGGTGTAACACCCCGTGTTTCGAAAGTCAAAGTCAAAGTCAAGATTGAAGTCAAAGGGAGAATAGATTGCTAATTGCGATCTGTCACTCCTTGCTCAACTACTGTTTTGACTTCTTTGACTTGTAATCGGATTATATTATTTATCGCTTTAGTTGTATTATGTGGAGTATCTATTAATAATCAAGGTTTAATCGTTGTTTAAATCGCTAATCGACTTATCACTTATCGTTATCGCATTCGCAACTCGAATTATGTGTTCAGGATATTGTTTTGCGTGTGTGTGCTATTATGTGTTACTTGTGCATGTTATGTTTATGTTGAGGTGTTAATCGCAATCGCAATTCTATCGCATCGCAATCAAATCGCAAACGCTAAACGCAAGTTAATTATAGTCATTGTATGTTAGATATAGTAGTGAGGTTATTTGTGTAACTAATGGGTAATACTATCGTATCGCTCACTCGAATCGCATCGCAATGCTCAACACGCGAATCGAAACGGCAAAACTCAACACGCCGGACACCAGGATCGAGTGGCCATCCGATCGGATTGCCATCCGATCGGGTTGCCATCCGATCGGGTTGCCACCCGATCGGACTGCCACCCAATCGGATTGCCCTTCGATCGTTGACCAATTCGACACTTCATCACTTTCCATTTTGGGAAACTCTATAAATACCCTCCTGTCACATCATTTGTGATGTGACAACTCCTCACTTGAACCACCCGCACTCAAGCTCTCTTTCCTCTCGATTTCTCTCGATTCTTGTAAGTTTTCAACCTAAATCTTGTACTTCTATGATCTACACACACTTCTTCTTCTTTTTCACCTTTGAATCTTAAGTTTTAACCGTGAAATCACCGGATTTGAGGTGTTCTAGGGTGATGTCATCATGGAGTTCTTATGAACTTCAAGGTTTGGCTTCATTCCACCAAGAACAACTTAGATCTGAAGGATTTCAACATGAATAATCAATGTTTTCGCATAGATCTACACATATTCATGGTTAAAAGGATTGAGAGAAGGTTTTTCAACTTTCTTTCAACTCTTTTACACTCAATGCACTCAAAACCGATAGAATCAGAGCTCGATCTGATCTTCTACTCTTTCTTAGTGATGGGTTAGTTCCATATCTGAATTCTATCCAAGAGACAACTGATGACGGGTTAAACATGAACAACCGTCTCGAACCGTGAACCAGCCAGACTAGGGTGGTTCCTGTTCGGTCGGATCACTTAGGTCATGACGGGGTTCCTGTTGTTCAGCACATTATCACACCATCTCGATCAAAACTACAAAACTTTCAAAACAATCAAGTGTCAAAGACGATCAGGTCGTTGGGACGGATTGCCGTCCGATCGGACAGCCATCCGATCGGCTTGCACTTGGTTTCACACTTAAACATTCTTTCCAAAATTTCAAAGGAGTGGCCGTCGAACGGATTGTCGTCCGATCGGGTTGCCATCCGATCGAACGACCATCCGATCGTGTGACATTTGGGACTTTGGTACTTGATCAATTTCAAAGGACAATAGTTCCAAACGGATTGCTACCCGATCGAACGACCGTTCGATCGATCGACCGTTCGATCGATCGACCTGAAGGGTAGAGATACTTCTCCATTTTCAAAATGCTATAACGAAAACTTCAAAGCCATCATACACAAACACATCCTTACTAAACAAGATGTCAATCCAATCGAATGGCCATCCGATCGGATGACCATCCGAACGGACTGACATTCGATCAACTGGCCATCCGATCGGATTACCATCCGATACTTGGTACTTTTGCACCGTTTTACGCACCGCTCATCGTTTATGCTATCGTTAACTGTTCAGGCTAATCTCTCTCAACGCTCCCTTCAATCTAAGAGAATGTTTACTTGTTAAAACAATCTGTGAGTATACTCGATCCCTTTTTGCTTTATGCACTTTTGGGTGTTACATACGTTACTTATTCTAAATCACATCGATCACACAACGCAAACACTATTTATACGCTGACCACTAATGCATGTTATACGTGACTTGATGAATGCCTGTTTGTTATGTTTACACATTGATTGCTGTCTACCTGCCTTAGCAACGATAGTACGATAGTTTGGACTCAGCACCTATTCACTCAGGGGTTGTTAAGGACAATACTTCACGTGTTCGCAGTGGTGAACATGTGATGCGCACTCGCTACTCGTAGTCAAATCGCAGTCATTGGTATTGATAGGATCTTTGTCGATAACTTACATGCTTCACATTATACGTTGTACATGTTGGTTATGCGTAAACGATTTCGAACTCTATTATACTATTAAACTTGTATGCTCACCTTTACACTAGGGTGTATTGACCTCTATTTTAACGTATGTGACAGGTGCCTAGGATGCTGTGCTTTATTTGCTTTTATGGAATCAAGTAGGATGGAGTCTAGAAACAAACTAAATAAAATCTGAGTTGTCGGAATTGATATTTGTCTTTGAGAACAATGTCGGTAATAACTGTTTTTATTTTATATGTTTGTGGTATGGGACATGAACCTTAATATATTATAACGAATAGTTGTTATGGATTCTCCTGGACAATCTGTTTCGCTCAGTGCCATGACTCGATGTTTCCGTCATCGTTTGGGGTGTGATATTGGGTGTTTGTTTGTCGCCTGATGTTTGTTTTTTCGGGTGTTTGATTGTCACCCATGGCTATCGAAACAGATCGGAACCAATTAGTGTGTAAAGCAAATTCACACTTTCATAATTTTCAACAGGAGCTTGATCAGATTTGACCGAAGTAGCCACACAAGGTTTTACTGAAGGATCACACAGAATGTGATTCTCAAGAGCAATGTTTGCCTCTTTGGTCACAGTGTTTGACTGCTCTGGCTTACTTTCATTTGATTCATCATCTAAACTGTCATAATTCTCAACATTTAGAGAATTCTGATTGTTCACATATGTTGAATCCTTGACTTCCACCAACAAATTTTGACTGGAGATATACACCCTTTGAAACCTAGACCAACTGCAAACTCTGCAGGATCAAAAGGTATGATAGGTTCAAAGATTGGCATTTCCTTATCATCATGCAGCTTAGTGTGGTTGTGTCTCGTCGGTGGATGACAAGATTGATTGCCGATACACTTAACAACTCCCTTTTTCTTTTGTGTATCGATGATGTGATCCAATACATATCTTGAGTTGGAGTAACCGTCCAACTTCTGTTTGATTGCATCATCACATCTGCAAGGGCTAACTCTTTCTTTGTTTCTTCAATGATATTAATGTAGTTATTTATACCAGTTTGTTTGTTCAAAATTGTTTTCTTAAGTTTAGAAGCATCTTTTCTTAAGATTTATATTATGGTTTAAATTCTTTCTCATTTTCTTTAAAGCCGTGTTAGCCTCTTTACACTTAGCAAGATCACCAATCAGACTTTGATTGTGACACCTAGTGAACTCAAGTTTACCTTTTAATTCCAAGCAGTTAACACAATCAGAAGGCTTAGTTTTATCAACACATACCAGACTGGATTTGCCATCCAGATGAGTCATGAACACCTGATTAGAAGAAGAAGATCCATCTTCAGAGAAAAACTTGACGAATTCATCAGATGAACCAACTGCTTTCTTCACTAGCATCGACCTTTGACTCTTCGAAGATTCAACCTTGGCTAGTAATTCATCCACATCAGCATCGATAACCTTATTCAACAGTCCTTCTGACCCCTTTTCACCCGAGACTGAACCCTCTTCATCAGAACTTCCACTATACCCTGAATTGTCTTCATCTCCGAAAGAATCACCATCACCCACATTCATGATGATCTCAGCATAACATGCAGTTCCCCCGTGTCCACCATTTCCTGATTGTATCGACCAATCACAACTTTCATCCGATTGAACAATTAAGGCTCTATTTGTGTTAGAAGGTCCAACTTGGTTGGCATTTCCAACAAGAACCATTGATCTTCCTACATTATTAGTTGGATTTCTGTTGAAAGGATTGTAGTTTCCCTGTTGCGGTGGCTTCGTACACTATTTCTTGAAGTGACCTTCCTTTCTGCAGTTAAAACACATAACCATCCTTTTATCAAACCCATATGTTGTATCCTTCCTGTTTTCAAAACTCGTTCTTCCAGTTCTTTCCATGAAATCCTTTGCTCTTTGTACTACACTTGCAAAGGCCCATTTTATATCCATCATCTCCATCTCCTCTTTGTCTACCTAAGCATAACTTTAGTGGTCATATTGATGTTATGATATGCTTCAGTTTATACATATTTTACACTTCGAATTCCCTACATTTATGATTGGTATGTGTGTGATTTTCTCGTGATTTGATATTAATTTAATTTATCATCCTTAGCGGGAGGTTTATTGAGTAGATTAGGGTCTTTAGTCAAGCATCATAGTCAGAATATTACTACATGTTGTAGGTCCCTATCACACATGGATCGATCACAAGATTGACACTCAACCAAGGGTGCAGAATCCCCTTGATAGATCTAACGAATAGAGAAACAATTTGTAAGATGAACAAACACATAAATCACTTGAAATCGTCTTCTATTAATTATCAAACACCAGCGTATACAATCAATTCAAGACTTAAGAACTCTCACAGCCTATCTGTGTGTAATTCTCTCACACTCAATCTCACAGCCACTCTCTATGTAACTGAATCACTCACTCTAAAACCACTAACTACAACCCTAATGCATAATGTGTGTTTATATATTACACATGCATGCAGACCTGGCCAAGCCAACATACATAACACAAACTTGGAACCATACAAATGTAACGCCTCACTTTTGTGACTTTCCTTATTTAGCAAGTTTGATTATATTTATATTTATAGAAACTTGTATTCTCTTTGTATTTATCCTTCATTTCAATCATAATCCGAGACTTGAATCATAATTAAAGCTTGATCTTTTTTATACATCTTTGTTATACATAATTCGTAAATACTCGTTATACATTTAGTATACGTGCATACTTGATACAATTTATACACAAATTCATACTTGTTCATACATGCAAAATTCATTTATACATTCATTTATTCATACACTTCACTTATGCATTGCACCTGCACATTTAAAATGCTTAAAACCGACAAAACGCGCGTAACTAACAAACTTGAATTTTAAACAAAAGGGGAAAGCCCCTCTCGTGTGAAAGGGCCCCTCGCATTAGAGGCCCCTCTCGTCCGAACTACCTATTGTCCCAAACCCCCACTTCAGCCTATAAATACCAACCCACTTCCTCATTTCCAACCTTCACAACTCCGAAATTCTCTCTAAATTTCTGATTTCAGACACTCAAGCTCAACTACTTCCAGCAACACTCTAAGTGAGTTTTCAACTCACGAACACTCTACTTTCTTCTATATTCTCCCATTTTTTATCATATTTTTCTACATTCTTCAATCTTAGATACTTGGTTTATCATATTTGCCTTGGCAATCTGATTATAACTCTCAGCTTATTGAAGACCTACTCAAAGATTGTAGATTGTTCTTCAAATCCTTTTACAAAACAAACTTTCCGATGTTAAACTTGGCCGAATCAAAGACTCCCTGAGCTCACAAGCAAAGTTCATAGCTGTGGATTCATGTTAGAGTCAATTCTAGCCGAAAAGATGAACAGTTTAACCAAAACTGAACTAGCTTCATCTCGAAACAGTGCCTGTCACCCGAGAAACAGGCCCTCTCGCACAGAAGGCTCTGGTTCACCCTGGTCCGACCATTTCTAAGTGTTTAATGTTAGCTAGATCCTCATTTTTTATATGAACGATTCTGATATAACAGTGTGTGATCTGTGGGAGCTATGGCTTCCAATCTAGTTCCACCACATCACTTGAACTTCTAAAACGAACACCCAAACAATCTCCTAGACCTAGAATAAGCTAACCCTGTCCAGCCTCCAACACTTAATTAATTCTTTCCATGTTGAGTTGGCACACCCAGGTTGTTCTTATTCGGTTGTTTGGTTATTTACATTCTGTTATTTCCATTTCTATATTCATGACCAGCTGGTTAGTTAACTAAGTTGTGCTTTGGTGAACTATAAAGAGGTTATTACCTCCATGCATGACTTCTATGAATTATATGAACATTCCGGATTGTTGTTATACTATAGCTATAACTAAATAACTTAGCTGAACTCACAAACATAACTGATTAATCGTTAAACATTCAAACAATTTTGGTTTGCTGATTCAACCAAAATCAGCTCCTGTTCTTCATGGCTATACTGATGCTTGCGGACAATCTCTCACAACCTTTTCTGATGCTGACTGGGCAGATTCCCTTGATGACCGTCGATTGCCATCTATCTTGGCTCTAACCTTATTTCATGGTGTGGTCATAAGCAACGTACTGTCTCTAGGTCATCTACAAAGTCCGAGTATAAAGCATTAGCAGACACGGTTGCTGAGATTATATGGCTTGAGGCGCTTCTTAAGGAACTTCACGTCTCTATGACATATGTTCCTACTTTGTGGTGTGATAACCTTGGTGCCACCTACATGTCATCCAATCCAATCTTCCATGCTCGAACAAAGCATGTGGAAATTGATTATCATTTTATTAGGGAAAAGGTTGCTCAAAGAAAACTCAGTACAGTTTATCAAAACAGATGATCAAATTGCAGACGTGTTCACAAAGCCTCTATCCTCGCAACGATTCCTTCTTCTTCGATCCAAGCTACAGGTCGTTCCCCGGCCTTAGCTTGAGAGGGAATATTAGACAGAATTATATATTATGTTATATTAGAGGGGGGGAAGGTTCATTTGAGAATAAAATTTTATTAAGAATAAAAAGAACAAAAAGGTACAATGGTAAAACACTAAATAGTTTTTTCTCATCTCATTTATTATTATGTTTGACTAATTAATTAGTCATTAAGACTATCATCCTCCACACTAAAAAAATTTGCCTACACACATCAAAAGTTATCCTACACATTTCGAAATTTATCCTACACATATTGAAATTTATCCTACACAACTCGTAATTTATCCTACACGCCTCGTATTTATCCTACACTATAAATGAATTTTTATTTTTATTTTTTGAGAAAAATATATATCTTAAAAATAAGTTACAAATTTAATATAATTAGTTATTAAAGATGAAACTACCAATTAATGATGTATGTAAGTTTACCAATATACCCTTATAGTTACATTAAGTACAAATATTAAATGAAGTCTAATGAAGCATTTCTATTGGTTGAAATTTCTTCTTTTTTCTTCTTATAAAGAATTTCTTCTCATTTGAACTCTCCACATTATGTGTAACATTATTATCTATTTATAGTCTTATTATCTTTCATTGTAAACACACAATTATTCAATACAATCACAAGTTTTATACAACATAGATGAGTAAACATAGAAATTATTAAGCTTGTATTATTCTTAGAAAGCCGGGTAAAGGAATATGAACCGTGATCTTTTCTCATTGAATACAAGATAAATTACAATAATGACAATATAATCATTCCTATTTTACGGATGCTATTACACCCTCGCAGTCGAAGCGGGAGGTGACCGAATGCTGAGACTGGACCTGAAATCTTCAAACAAAATCCGCGGTAAGCCTTTGGTGAAAATATCTGCAATCTGGTATTGTGAGGGCACATGAAGAATACGAACATTACCCCGCTGAACCTGTTCTCGCACAAAATGGATATCTAATTTGATATGTTTTGTTCGTTGATGTTGAACCGGATTGCCGGAAAGGTAAATGGCGCTGACGTTATCGCAATAAACCATGGTAGCGCGTGTAAGCGGCAGAGAGAGCTCGAGAAGCAAGTTCCGAAGCCAGCAAATCTCAGCAACAACATTAGCCACCCCTCGATATTCGGCCTCGGCACTGGAACGAGAAACGGTGGCCTGGCATTTTGAAGACCATGAAATTAGATTATCACCGAAATAGACGCAATAGCCATTAGTAGAACGCCTAAAGTATGAAAGTCACCTTGCTCGTTAGACATGGTTGAAGTGGCGCCGGTGTCCATGTACTGAGTGGGGTCCGGTTGCGGCAAAGACATGGTGTATAAAGCCTGTTCGATGTCAGTAGGACTGTATGCAGTGTGGGCCTGATGAGGGCGTGGGCCTAGAAGGCCAGGTTGCGGCTGTTGAGTTGTGGGAAAGGTGGCCCGGTTGGTGGATGGATAAGGGCAAGGTGAGGCAGGCCAAAAATTGGGCTGTGAAGGTGGGCCGTAAGTGGGGTGTTGGGCCGTGGGGTTGTGGGAAGTATTGGGTGTGGCCTGGTTGGTGGATGGATAAGGGCAAGGTGGGGCAGGCCAAAAATTGGGCTGTGAAGGTGGGCCGTAAGTGGGGTGTTCGGCCGTAGTTGCCTCGGTCACGGCCTCGACGACCAGACCGGCCTCGGCCACGGGTTGGTTCAGATTGTGTGCGGGTATAGTCAGTGGTGGTGGAACGGTTGGTTTGTGCGGTTAGAGCGGTGGAAGCGGTTTTGGAGGCTAACAAGGCTTGTTCATTCTTGCGGGTTTCGACTTGAATGAGTTGTGAACGAGCGTTGTAAAAAGAGGGTAGGGGTCGCTGTTGAGTGAGGATGGTGCCAATGCCCTCATATTGCTCATTTAAACCGGCGATGAGTTGGAGAACGAGCCGCTCATCAGTGACCGCGGCATCGACATTAGCAAGTTGGTCGGCGAGTGTTTTGAGGGTTTGGCAATAGGCCGAGATATTAGGGAAACCATCCAATCGGGTGTTTGAAATTTTTTGCATGAGGTAGATGGCTCGAGATGCCTTATTATCATGAAACAAGTTCTCAATAGCCACCCACGCATCATGAGCGGTGGAAGTTTGTCGATGATGGTATGAAGGTTGTTGGAGATCGTACTATAGAGCCATTGTAAAACAATAGCATCTAAGCGATTCCATTCGGCCTTGGCAGAAGAAGACTCGGCTGTGGTGGTTTCAGGTTTAGCTTTGAGATGGTTGTCGACCAGGTAGGCACGACAATGAAGTGAGAAGAGGGTTGCCCAAGATGAATATTGGCTGGATTCGATTTCTAGGGTAAAGGGGATGAAGTTTTTGATATTGGTGACTCTGGTGGCGGGGTGAATTTCCGATTTGATGGTGATGGGAGGGGCGTTTGGGTTGGCAGGAAAAAAAAACAGGAAGAAAAGAAGGGGAAGGGTGGCGAATAGGGTTAGAGGAAGAAAACCCAGACTCTTGATACCATAAAGGAATATGAACCGTGACCTTTTCTCATTGATATCCCCTCAATATATAATACAAGGATACAGACTAAATATGTATACAAGATAAATTACAATAATGACAATATAATCATTCCTATTTTACGGATGCTATTACCGGGCTTCTAACACGTTCCACATTAAGAAACTCATATTGTATCAAGTTAAAATGAACAGGTCCTTTAAATTCTTCACTAACCGCGGCATTCTTCAAAAACAAAATTGTGAAATCCAACACGTCAAGATTACAACTCACAACGACCCCATTCAAACAAAACGGGTAATGTAGCTTTTCCTATGAATACAAAAATGTAGATGGTAATTGCTCGTAGCTCAGCCTCGAGTAAAACTCGTATGGTATAAATGAACACCAAAAACATGGAATCTACATACATATTGACGACTTATCAACTGCCTGCCGAGTCATCTTCACTGTCATCACTAGCATCACTGCACCCATTCAGAGAATTGAGGTTAGGACCAAAAAATGAAGATATGTATACAATGGAGTGAAAGCATTTGATATGATCCAAATTTAAATAGACCGTACCTGAATTCAGAAAGCTTCGATATTCGTCTTGCATCTAAGCCAGTAATATATTTTTGTGCTGCTTGAACGTTTTCAGTCCCTGAAAAACATAACAAGATATGTAAAGATATAAAAATTGAGAACCACAAGCTCAAGACAAAAGATCACCCTTAACGTACGAATAAGGTGAAAAGGTAAAAAAACGCGGTGGCATTTTCGTAATTATTTACTCGTAGAGTAATTATCAAAATACCCTACAAATGATCTTGTAGGGTAATTTTGTAAATTGTTCTTGTAGGGTAATTTTGTAAAATGTTCTTGTAGGGTAATTTTGAACTTGTAGAGTATCATAATTACTTTACAAATGATCTTGTATGGTAATTTTGATCTTGTAAGATAATTTGATCTTGTAGGGTAATTTTGTAGAGTATTATAATTACTCTACAAGTGTATCAAAATTACCCTGCAAGTTTCAAAATTACCCTACAAGAACATTTTACAAAATTACCCTACAAGATCATTTGTAGAGTAATTTTGATAATTACCCTACGAGCAGATAATTACGAAAATGCCACCGCGTTTTTTTTTGCTTTTTCATGCCTTTCGTACGTTTTGTACGATAAGGCTGTTTGTACGTGAACTTAACTCCAAGCTCAAATAATAGAGGTGACAATTTCGATTTAGGTCGTCTTTTATGTCAAAATGTTAAATGGTTCAAGTAGGTCAATCGGGTTAAATTCTTCCAAGGTCTACTCAGATGCATTCGTCATCGTCAATACATCTTAATTTATTTATCAATTGATTTAGATATTTATTGCAAACAATATACATATTGTATTATTATAAATGAAATAACAATTTCATTGTATAAAAATCACTAAATAATAGACAAAAAAAGCTTCTATGAAATAACATAATATATACCCTTTGTTAACTGAAGAGCATGCAGAGCACATCTTTCAGCTGCAAGTCTCACGGGTGTGCTTCCATCTTTTAAACATTCAGCAAGCACGGGACCGTATATCGTAACATGGAGCATTAGTGGCGTAGGATTCTCCTGAAATAAAACCACATTAAACTCACTCTTTAAATAATATAAAAAACACGTTTTTTTTAATCGCTGAAATAAAAAATAGATACATACTTTGGCAACCGCTTTAAGTGCAAATAACGCTCTTCTCCTGACTTCACTTGAATCATCCTGCATGGCAGATGCAATGGACACAATAGTGTTCTTGTGTGCATTTGTATTTGAAGGGTCCTGCTGGACTTGATGAAGTAGAAGCCTTCCTAATGCTTTAGTTGACGTTTCACGAACAGGGAACTACATAAGAAAGGTCAGAAATTGTGGTAAATTTATGTCTCATAAAAAAGATTAGAGGTGATAGTTTTCTTAATAAATGAATCAAATATCTAAAACAAAAAAAAAATAGCTTTCAAAAAAGTAAATTTAGAATAAAATGCCATTTTCGTCCCTGAGGTTTGGCCAGTTTTGCAACTTTCGTCCAAAGGTTTGTTTTTCCGCATCTGGATCCAAAAGGGTTGAAATTTTGCCATTTTCATCTGGCTTGTTAACTCCATTTTTCTTCGTTAAGTCAGAGGTTATTTCGTCTCTTTTGTAAACTTAAAGAGCAATTCGGTCTTTTGAATACTTGCACATATGCTAAATGCTTGTACATAAACTGAAAGACCGAATAGCCCTTTAAGTAACCAAAAAAAACAAAGATACACCTGACTTGACGGAGAAAATGGATGGAGTTAACGAGCCAAATGAAAATGGCAAGATTTCAAACCTTTTGGATCCAAATGCGGAAAAACAAACCTTTGGACGAAACTTGAAAGTCACAAAATTGGCCAAACCTCAGGGACGAACATGGCATTTTACTCTAAAATTTATAGCACAGTTGTTAAAATCTCCTGAACGACCTAGACTAAACAAATAAATAAACCACTTATGGCCCAAGCCCATTATGAACAACAGGCCTGTTTTGGCCCGTTACCCAACCCTACCATTTTACCGCCTACAATAAGTACTGAAACATGACAAAAACCTTTTCATCCTTCAAGTTATTTTTGAGGCAGTCAGCAACCACTGTGAGTGATGAAGATGCGGATATCGTCGTAGGAATATGCCTTAGCATTGATGAGATAGTAAGGAGTGCACCATGCCTAGCAAACCAGCTAGCAGATGAAGCATTCTCCGTAAGTTCCTCAAGTAATTCAAATACTTGTTCATCTTCCAAATGCTGTAGTTAATTAAAAAAAAGTTAAAAAGGACCGCAAAAAATGATGAAAATGAAAGAGATATAGTAGGAAATTCTGAAAAGTAAACGACTTTAGAACATATAGTAAATATAATGTTCATTTAACCTACACAAAGTTCAAAACATAAAATCAGAAACCCAAGGGCTAGCCGGCTAGATATGACGATTCCAACCAATTTACTTAAAGATGGGCTAATTTGGGTTACGCTATAATTTCTAAAACCGCCTTAAAGTGTGTTTTTAACGCATAAAACCTAGGAGTGTTCAAAAAGTAAGCAGCTCGGTGCTCGCTCAAAGCTCGCATGGAAAAAGCTCGGTTGTAAACGAGCCGGCTCAGCTCGGCTCGAGCTAGGTTTGGCTCGATTCGTGAGCTCGCGAGCCGGCTCGAACTATTTTATTTTATATAGATTAATTTTAATTTTAAATGTATTAAAATAAAAAAAATACGTGGAAGGAGATTGAAATGTTAGGATTTCAAGTATAATTAAAAAATAACATACAAAAATATGGAAAAATAAACAAAAATAATACATATAATACTTTTAATATGCCTTTTGGCCTTTAAAATATTAGAAAAAAAACGATATATGTGTAATTTTTATTATTATTTTATTTTATATGTTATCAATATTTGTAACAAAATATAAAATAAAAATTAACGAGCCTGCTCTAACACTTTACGAGCCAAGCTCAAGCTCAACTTTTCAGCTCGATAATATAAACGAGCCGAGCCGAGCTGGCTCGTTTAAGTTCGAGCTCGAGCTCAACCCGGCTCGGCTCGATTACAGCCCTAATAAAACCTCTTAAATCATTTCATGTTAAAAAGTAGACTATGAATGAGATGATAATTATCATCTCTGACACACGAAATCAAGTCATAAATATTACAAAAAAATCATCTGAGTTGACATGCATACTTTGGCATATATATATTTCCGTAAGCAACTAAGAAAAAACCTAACCTCAGATAGAATGCCCAGAATTCTTGCTGAAGAACCTCGTATCTGGTCATCATCATTATATATCAACTCCTTTAAGTAATCAAAGACACGGGTCTTTACAGGAGCGCTAACACTCTTCCCAGCATGCTTTATAACACCTTTTAAAGCAGACAATATTGCCTCACGGACCCCACCTTCAGAAGCCTGTTAACATGTAAAATAAATGTTAGACCATCCAAACGTAATCAGCACCACAAGGTCAAAAACATATAACACACAAACACGCGCGTGCGCGCACATATAACCTGCAAGTTAGATAGAAGATCGCCAACCAGAGGATCAACCCTGGTACTTAACGCACTAAGCTTCCCAAGTGCCGACGCGGCACTTGAACGGACCGTCCTGCAATGGTGGTCAAATAGTCAACAACAAGAACGCCAATTGAAATGGTAATAGCACAAGAGGGTGCCTTAGGAATAGCACCTAAGATACACGTCTATTTTTTTATAGTTTTTCTTTGCTAAATTTACAACAATGCCATCAACCCATGATTTTTATTGTGTATTCAACCCTTCAACTTCTAGCATTGGCACTTACACCCCCTCAGCCTTCTAAGAACTTTGTAAAATGTTATTTTGACCCCCTCGAGTTTTATGTGCTTATGTTTACGTACGTGGGTCAATTAACTCAAATATAATACGTTTTCATGTTTATTTTTATGTACATTTTTTGTTGGTCTATGCTTTGTTCAGAAACAAGTCGGGTACCATTCTTTTAACATAAATAAACAAAACAAAATTCTTACGTGCCTATTTTTAAGTACGTTTCGTTATAAATCCAAGTTGGTTTACGTTTCGACGTAAATTTTCTCAGTAATGAGTCAGGTCAAATATAATACGTTTTCATTAGGGGTGTTCAACGAATCGAATAATGAATTTTCAAAATATTCGAATCGAATTTTTTGAATTCTTTTTTTACCTGAATTCGTATTCGATTCGATTAGTATTTGAAACTCGAATTCGAATCGGATTCGAATAAATTCGATTTAGTTCATATTCACCCTAAACAATAAATTATTGTACTCACTTTTTAAAACTACTACAAACTAATTATATTCAACATAAAATATAATAATCTGCAAATTTAATTAACTATCAATATGTTAAAACTCCAAAATTCAGAAGATAGGTTGGTTACTGGTAGCGATTTAAGTTAGGTAAAAATTTAGAAATAAGTAGTATGGGCTACTTGTGAGTAGGTTTGCTAATGTTATGATAATAAACTTATCACTCATGGATGTAGTTCATACTTTAGCCAAGTTTAGAAGTTATATGTGTTTGTATATATATGTTTGTGTGTGTATATACACATATGTTAAAAATTATATAAATTTGAATTCAAAGTTCGAATTGAATCGAATTAAAAATCATAAATTCGTATTCGATTCGAAATTGATTACTAGACTCGTATACGAATCAACTCGAATTCAAACCTTATTAATCGAATTCGAATCAAATTTCGAATTTTTCGAATCCGAATCATATTCTGAACACCCCTAGTTTCCGGGCTTATTTTGATGTGGGTTTTCAGTTGATCTACGTTTTGAAGTAAATTTTGTCTGAAAACGAGCCGGGTCAAATATCTGACTGTATAAATTCGAGTTACTTTAAGTTTCGACGTCGCCGCAACTCGCGGCGGGTCAAAATACTAGTTGAAATGATAAAATCAACAAAAGAAATCATACCTTGTGCTATCTTGCAAGCATTTGACAAAGGTGGTCTGTAGCTGTGGAAGAAAAGGTTTTAGAGCAATTCCACCTTTTCCGATTATGATGGTCAAAGTTGACAAAATAGCGCTTTTCACTTGCCATGGGAATCGATCGCCAATAATTCGAATCAGTGGCCTGAAATAACCGAAGTAAAACACAAAAGTCAAGAAAAGAAAAACCACAGAGAAAAATAAAAACTTTTCACATAGTCATCATAAGATACAAGACAATATTTATTAAGAAAAGAGTAAAGTAGATGGATGGTCCCAGTGGTTGACCAAAATTTTGGATTTGGTGCTTAGCTTTCTAAAGTATACAAATGGTCTCTGTGGTTTGCAGATTTTAACGTATTTAGTCCCCAACTTTTGCCAAAAGGACATAGATGGTCCCTATGGTTTGCACTTTTAACGCATTTAGTCCCTATCTTGGACCTGTTGAAACCTTTCGTTTTGTTTAGCTGGGGACTGAATGCGTTACAACGTGCAAACCACAGGGACCATCCGTGTACTTTTGAAAAGCTAGGGACCAAATCCAAAATTTTGGTTAACCACAGGTAACTGTGTACTTTAGTCTTAAAAAAAAACAATAAAGAGAGCTTCAATTTGTGTATTATTTGTCTATAATAAGTCAAAAGGGTATAAAACGCTGTTAGAAAACGGTTCGAATGAATCTAAAGCCAGGTAAAGTTTGTTTAATACATTATTTATTTAGAAAAAACAATATAACTAAAATAATAATTTTAAAAAAGGTATAAACCATACATCATTATATTTAAAGTAATAATAATAATAATAATAATAATAATAATAATAATATATTAATACACTAGATTTCAGAAAATAAAGTAGGTTACTTACCCTGTAATAGGGATAACAAACTCCTTGAGCGCTTTTTCGCTTGTTACTTCAATTAATTCTCCAAGACCCTGCGCAGCCTGTTCTCTTAATTCTGCTGACCCACTTATCAGGCCCTGAAATATAAGAATCAAGCATGAATTTATAATTTCAGATTTGTTAAAATGATAATTTCATTGGGATAAACATTCAGTCAAACAAAGCCCAAATAACCAAACTAAACTGAAGTTGGGCCAAATATAAAGCCCACCAAAGGTTTGTCAACGTCAAATGTCTCACATGTGCTTGCACCAAGTACTAACAATAACTAGTTCCTCTTAATAAACCACACGCACATCGATGTCTGTATGTTTATGAATATTTTAAAGATACATGTTGAATATGGCTGTCCATTTTTATCCAAAACCCGAATCAAAGCCACCCGAACCCGACCCAAAAAACTAGAAACTTTAAACCCAAAAAAAAACCGAACACTTATCGTCTTTTTTATATATGTGTTCTAGTTTGGAATTTGTAGCATTTGGAACATTAATGTTCAAAAGTCCCAAAACTTAATGTTTGAGTTTTGATGATATTTTGTAAAAAAGAACATTTATATTCATTTTACAATTTACATCTAAACCCGAAAACCAAACCCTAACTAAACCGAACTTGAATAACCCTAACCCGAACTTTAAATGGGTCAGTTATTGGGTCACCTTTTCTCATTCAAAAACCCGAACAACCGGACCCAAAAAGCCTGAAACCAAAACCCGATGAACACCCCTATTGAAAGTCATGATGGTCTTTCCTTACATAGATCATAAGCAATACACTTTTTTATGAAGATTATGGATTATACTTTTGCTGCTCTTGAGAACATTTATAGTAAAAGCGACTAATAAATGTTTGTTTCCAACTAAGCTAACACAAAGATAAAGGTATACCTGAAGAAAGATGGGAAGCAATGGCTGAAGAGCTTTTGGGAGACAAAAACCAGGTATAACAATGGGTCCACCCTGTACATTCATCAACAGATTTTTAGTGTTAAAAGGACGACATATGTTCATTTAAAAGTAAAAGTATAGTATAAGTGCATTAATAAAATGTTAAAAGGGTTGTAAAGCTGTAAAGAAGAAGTGGTTATGTTTCATCCCAAGAGTACTTTTAGATTAAAAAAAGGGATATTACCAAAAATAATGCTACTTTTGCAATCATATTTGACACACTTATAATAAAAGTAGATAAAGATCCCATATTAGACAATGTTGGGTAGAAGTAATCTGCTCTACTGTCAAAAGGAGTGAAAGCTCAATTTTTTTACAAACCTAAAAGAGCTATTTTTATTTAGAACAAATATAGGAGTTCAGAATTTGACAGATTAGCAACCACTTGAAAATAAAATATGCATGTGCTGTTAAAAATATAAATATATTTTCACCTTCTTCTTTCTACGTTCCTTGTCTCTAGATGTGGAAACAGCATCACGGACTAATTTTATATATGACGGAAGATTTTCTTTAGGGACTGAACCAACAACTCGTGAAAGTGCTTCCCAGGCAGCCTGTCATATAGATTATAAGATACATAAATAAGATGACAAGAAATGATAAGTTCAGAAGATATATATATTACCGATACAGTAGCAGAATCGGAGTCACTCAGTAAGATGATGAGTGTGGACATCATATTTGGTGCCTCATCCACCAGATACAATTTACTGTTTTTGAAGAAATAACCAATTAAATATGCAGAACTGCGCCTTGTTGAAGCCTGCAAGTTGTAACACCACTGTGAGATAGAAAGATAGACATTGACCGGTCAATGGGTCAGGTCATTGAAAAAATCGATTAATGGATTACTTATGTCCTTTTTCTATAACACTTCTATTTTTCTGTACAATTGCATTTAAACATCATATTAATGATACCTTATTTTAGATGTGACTATTTTTAATACTAGATATGTTTAAAAACAGATGAAATTTTACGGTCTCAAACTTTAAAATTATATAAAGTTATTGAGACATTTTTTTTAACTTGAGTAAAACAAACTTAAACAAAGAGTTAAATGAACGTCATTTATATATACCATTACTTTTGAAAATAATATTATCTTTAATAGAACTAAGAAAGAGTTACAGTATCCAAATTTGTAAAAGATGTCAATTTAAATTTAAAGCATATTATAAAGAGGGGCAGCATACAGTATTGGGATACCAACTTTTTCAAAATATTAATGCTTTTATAATGACCAATTATCTACATCATAAGTAGCTATATGAGGACAGATTTTTATATAGTTGAAGGTTGAAATGGTAATTACTGTAATAAAAGAACATTATTATATATACTATAAATACGCTATTTTGTCATCAAATAACTTTAGCCCCTCAACTTTTACGATGACATGTTTAGCCCCTCAACTTTTATAATTACCAACTTTGGCCCCTCAACTTTAATAATGACATGTTTGGCCACTTAACTACATCAAACAACTTTAGCCCCTCAACTTTAATAATAAACAACTTCAGCCCCTCAACTTTAACAATGACATGTTTAGCCTCTCAACTTTAATAATGACATGTTTAGCCCTTTAACTACGCCCCACTTGATGTGTGCACATATAATGTATATATGTGTGGGCCCTCGGGGGGCAAAAGTGAAATTGCACTAATTTTAACGTTATTTTACTAATATCGTGAAAATAACGTTAAAAGCGGCGAGCGGTTAATCATGCATCATGTGGTAGCGTTGATAGCCGAAAGACAAAAGGGTACATGCACTAATCGACCTTTGTCTCGATTGTTGAGTGTTATGTGCCTTATGTCCAAGGCTTGATGCAAAACTACTATCGAGCCGGGGGTCTCACTGGAAGCAACCTCTCTATTCCAACGGGGTAGAGGTAAGGCTGTCTAAATCTTATCCTCCTCAGACCCTACCTTAGCTTTGCTATTGGTGGGATTTGCTGAGTATGATGATGATGATGATGTTTAGCCCTTTAACTAAAACAACTTTATCCCCTCAACTTTAATAATAAACAACTTTATCCCTTCAGCTTTAATAACGACATGTTTAGCCCGTCAACTTTAATAGTGACATGTTTAACCCCTTAACTAAAACATCAAATAACTTTAACTCTCTCGATTTGATTATTTTTATCTACGTTTCGAACCCGCTGCGGAGCGCGGATGGTAACCCACTAGTATATATTAAAAATATTCATAACAGCCAGCCAATACCTGATTATCCCCAACTCCTTTAAGAAGCTCCGATATCAAATACTCAATCCCTTCATCGTCAATGACCAACACCACAGTTTCTGCAGCCTTCTTTGCAAGATTTTGGACATCCTATATTGCGTATAAAAAATTTAGAAATAAAGCTATCATCAATATTACAAGCAGGGATGTAGTACAATATATAAGAGTATATAAATTATAGGTAATACATATACCTCATGATCATCATCTCCCATTGCAGACAGCAAAGCAGGAAGAACGGTTGACAGATGAGCATTTAAACCAGCACCTGCCACCTCAGCAACAGCTCCCAGAGCATGCGCATTAAAGGCACTGGAAAACATGTTTCGACTGACGATTAGCATCATAAACCAAAGTGTCTAAAAAATTAAATGAATTATAGGCTGCATACGAGAGTGGGAGATGAACAAGCTTTGGCAGTATATGAGGCAACACAGCTGCAGTCCTGACACTGTTTTATAATGTGATAAGTTTAGTATTTTAATTAGAACTGTTCACACAAAATAATTAAAAAAATACTAATATGGTGGTAGTGTGGTACTGTGTTGGTTCTTAATACCTCAAAATTTGTTTTAGACCATCAAGGGCAGTATCTGCCATGTCATCATCTTCCAAAGCATGGAGAAGAGTTGGAACAATTTCGTCAATTGCTTGCATTCCAGCACTCTACAGAAAATAAATGATATAATAAGTAAAGCACAAAAGGTCAATTCGAGTTATGTTTTATTAATCGGTCAAAAAGGCTAAATAAATATAAAGTAGAGTACCTTATACAGAGTACTGAATGCAACCCCAGCAGATTCACGAACCTCGACCTCGCTGTAGGAGAAATTAGTATAACACATAAATAAATAATCATAATCGTACAAACACTATAACTACCAAAAACACTACAAAAAACTAAACATACCTATCGCATAGAGCTGTACGGATGGTGGGGATAAGCATATCCATGAAACTTAATAACTGACTTCTACCAGCACTAGCCATCACTTCACTTAAACCAGTGCAGACACCCTGTAAATAAAAACAATATACTAATTAATTTAACTTAACTTTCAAGATAAAGATAACAAAGGGTTGAATAGTAAAAGAGTAAAATACTTGTCTTCTGCTAGAATCAGGGTCCTTCAAGCCTCGAGACAAAATAGGAATAACCATAGGAAGAACTCTCTCCCCAAGCTTTCTAACAAGCTCACCCAATGCTCGTCCAGCAGCCTTTTATAAATAACAAATAATTCAGTTTCCGAAATGTGTGTATTAATAAAAGACTAAAACCTTAGAAAACATATGACAAAAACAAAAGACCTGTCGCCTTTCGGAGGATGGTGATGCAAGAGAAGTGATAAGGGTATTCATCAATACTGGCATTATCTCCTTTAATGTTTTGGGTGTATTTGCAACGATAGTCTTCCATACATGTAAAGCAGCCTGCAAAAGTAACACATACAACTCCATATTAGACACCTTAACTTTCATATTTGGCCCATTTACTTATGAGTGGGTTGATTTGTTTTTTTTCGTATGTAACTGGTCGAATGAGAAAACTAAAAAAAGACAATCCCTCCATCCCATAATAGCAAAACGATACAATTTTAGGTATGTTCATAATATAAGAAAAAGAGTAATGTACACAAATAGTCCCAGTGGCTAACCAAATTTTGGATTTGGTCCCTAGCTTTTTAAAAGTACCTGATGCTCCCTGTTGTTTGCACTTTGCAATGCATTTAGTCCCCAGCTAACAAATTTAACGGTTTCAGCAGGTCCAAGTTAGGGACTAAATATTTAACAAATGCAAACCCCAGGGACCATCCGTGTACTTTTGGCAAAAGTTGCGGACTAAATACATTACAAAGTGCAAACCATGGGGAGCATACGTGTACTTTTGGAAAGCTAGGGACCAAATCCAAAATTTTGGTCAACCACAGAGACCATCCGTGTACTTTACTCTTTAAGGAAAATTTTATCCTTTAATGCATTTAGAATACCAATAATAATATTCAATAAAGGTAAACATGGGTAAAAAAGAAAATTAGTAAATAAAAAGGAACCACTTTACAGTTGGAACTATTTTGGGAGAAACTAAGATATTAATTTGAACTATAACTTTTGGGAGCGATGTAATTTGACAATAGTTATTTTAGAATAAGTAAATCTGGACGAACAAAAATTTTTCAGCTTTTTCGGTCAACCAGACCTGCCCATTTCGACATGTTACCCAACCCGCCCGAACAACTGATTCGGTCAGCTCTACCCAGAAATAATATCATACCTGGCGAACTGAAAGGCTGACATCTGTCCAGACCATATAAAGAGCAGCAAGCACTTCATTACGTTTATCTTTACCAAGTACTTCGATAATTGCACGCCCTTGTGCTTCTGTACTTGCACCTTCATCATCACTGCCACCCTCAAGAAGTGCTTTTCCAGAAGTACCAGCAACCTAAATAAAAAAAACTATAATTAATAAATAATAGGTTCTAAAAAAGATACACAAATATGAGAATAATGTACCTTAAATAAGAGATCACCCAAAAGTTCCACAGAACTTTGACGGATACGCCAATTATCATTGAATATACCGTCTTCTACAGCTGGAAGAAGTAAAGGCAGAGACCTGGCCGAAAATTGAGAAAAATATAATAAATAAAAGAACTTATAATAATTATCTTAAAAGCCACCAGTTTCTTGCAAATCAACAAACAACTTACGTAATAGCGTAATGTTCCACAAGTATGTGACCTGCACCAAGTGCAGCCTCACGTACAGATTCATTTTCATCCGCAAGACCTGATTATCAATGTCAAATGTATTATGAAAAGATCATTAAAATGTAAGAGACCTAATATAGACATACTTTAAAGAAGCATACGCACACTCTGGTAGAACAAAAGAAGGATTATAATTCGCAAGTTTGACCCACTTATAAATGGGTCCATTATGATGTGTTTTATCTCAAAATGTCAACAGAAAATGATACTTACCATCTAAGATGGATGGTAGCACTTGAGGCAAGTAGTTTTGGAACTGTACACCTAATGATCTAGGCAGATACTATAAGAAAAATATAAACATATGAGTTTCCAGCTAGCAAGCATACAACAAACATATAAAACTGACAATTTAAAAAACCTGACTCACCTTGAAAAGTGTCAAATAACCATCACGCACAGGTGCCTTTGGATGAGAGCAATGACGTATAATGTCAGGAAGAAGGTTCTCAAAATACTCTGTTCCAAGAGCAGCCACAACCTAGAAAAAGAGAGATCGTTTGTTAATATTGGTCCGAATAGTCAAATCTGTATAAATGTATAATTGGACCGAAATCTGAAAGTGAAATCGGAACCTTAAAATATGACTGGCTTATTATAGACTAGTAGTAATGATACGCGACTCTAATCTTAGTAGTTACCCATGTATGGTGAGGTTACTACACACACACGCGCACATATATATAGGGGTCAGTTAACGTACAATTGGCCTTAACGTACGATGCGTACGCGATTAGAAATCCGCACGTTATAACCTCAAAAGACGAAAACCCGCATGTTATGTTTATCAAACCCGGACTTCACAAACTCGGACATGTTCATAAACTCGGACTTCACAAACTCGGAAGCCAAAAAATTTACAAAATCCGCATGTTATATCACTCAATCCGCATGTTATATACTAATCGCGTACGCATCGTACGTTAAGGGATATTGTACAATACACTTTCTCTCTCTCTCTCTCTCCCTCTCTCTCTCTCTCTATATATATATATATATATATAGAGGCCGGTTATCATACAAATACCCTTATCGTACATTACGTACGCTACAATCTCAGCCGTCCGATCATCTTCCCCATTGAATTCGCATGTTGTTTTTTGTACCACATGCGAAATTGTTACAAAAAACAACATGCTATTTCATCAAAATTATCACATGCGAAATTGGTACAAAAAACATGCGAATTCATCAAAAATTATCACATGCGAAATTGTTATAAAAAAAACAACATGCTATTTCATCAAAATTATCACATGCGAAATTGGTACAAAAAAACATGCGAATTCATCAAAAATTATTACATGCGAAATTGTTATAAAAAAATGCGATTTTAAAATGCGGGAAGATGATCTGACGGCTGAGATTGAAGCGTACGTAATGTACGATAAGCAATATTGTACAGTACTCTTTACCTATAAATATATATATATATATAGAGAAAGGTTAACATACAAAAAGCCTTATCCTACATTAACATACGCGACGCCCGTAACCATCCGATCAGGGATGTAATCACGCTTTGAACGATAATCACGCACGGGAGTCACAAAATCACGCATAAACCCTAATAAATCACGCATGGGAGCCTTTGTTATACAAATCACGCACGTTATATATTAATCACGCACGTTCTATTCTTTGTCGCGTACGTTAACGTACGTTAAGGATTTTTGTACATTATACTTATTCTATATATATATATATTTAATCATTTGATGTAATGTTGGTCCGAATTGTCATGTTTATAGGGCATATGGGTAAAAACCACCACAGCTATTACGTACTAACCACAACATACTTACATAATAATTATAACACTAATAATAATAATAATAATAACAATAAAAATAAATAGCTACTGACCTCACTCAACCCTTGAGCAGCACCAGAGCGTTCAACATTACTACCGTCAGACTTGAGTGTATCTAGCAACCATGGAACAAGATCTGGGAAATTCTCTTCACCCATTCCTCTTATCAGAGATCCAACAGCTCTCGCTGCTACAGACCGAACTTCAGGAATTGGATCCACTAACACCTGTTATAAGCCATGTATTGAACAATATTAACAAATATATGATTAATAACTTATTATCACTATATCCTACATTCCTACTATAGCACTGTACAATGACAACAGGATTGGTTGAGCATCTTGTTGCAAGTTGCAACATGCAAAAAAGTCATTTTTCTGCATTTGTATGTGCATATAAAGTACACCTTTTTAATTTCTGGTAGGAGCAATCCAATATAAGGAAGCATATCATTGGGGTCAGTGACTAGAGAACACATATTCCCGGCGATTTGTGCAGCCTTCTTTTTTGTTTCTGCACTTCTTTCTCTCAATCCACGGTGAACAATTGGTACCAAAAGAGCAAGTGAAGGAGCATCAATTGAATTAATGAAAGTTGTCTACAAAACATCAATAAACACCCAACAATATTAATAAATTATGTATATTTTATTTTTCATTAATAAAAAAACAAAAAACAAAAAATAGAAGGGGTTACCTGAAGAAGAATATCAAGGGAATACTTTGTATGGTCATTAGGGTCTGTGAGACCCAATAAAAGAGTTGGAACCAGAGAAGCGATTTCAGGATTCTTTATCACACTGCCAACCTATATATACATACACTTATAAGAATTTATTTATTTATTTTTAAACACGAACAGTAGATTATAAGAATATAGTGAGACCTGCTGGAGTGCTGTCTGCCCAGCAGATTGTACTTTTGGATGAGTATCGGTTAGCACCTGGAATCAATCGGATATTTATTTAGACATCTGACCATATTTAATGAATAGTAAAGGTGGCAAGCTCGACCCAGTACTTATGATAGGTTCAATCGGGTTGCAATTTATAAAACTATAAGTTAAAACGACAAGCTAACAAGGTCGGAAGGCACCCAACCCAACGTGTAATTTTTAATGCATAAAACCTCATATATCAGTTTAATTAAAGACTTTAAATTATGACTGAAATGAATTACTCTATATCTTAAAATGCATGGTCGGTGGTTCCGGGACTTCCGGCCATGCATTTTTCTAATTCCCCTTAACTTTAGAAGTTTTATACATTTAACCATCATCTTTTGGTAAGTGACACTTTGACTCCTAACTTTTGATAATTGACAAATTTAACCCCCCATTTTTTACTTAACAACTTACTACCTCATCTTCTCCAACATTTCAATTCTTTTGTTTAAATTACTTTTAAGACTTCACACTGCAACGTGCGAGACATTATACTCTTCTTTATCTATGCCTAACCACGTTAATGTCACGTATGTAACGTGTGTGACAAAGTAAAAAACGAGTCTCGTCACACGCGGACATCACACGTTAATGCCATCATCGTAACGCGTATAACGAAGTCTCAAACACGACGATGCCGCCGCAACGCGCGCCATGGGTCAAAAATCTAGTTAATTCATAAAAAGATAACAAATTTGAACATTTCTAGTTGTACAAAGTACAACTAATGTTTTAGTCGAAAATACCTCGGTCAATTTTGGCACAATCCTAGGTAGACATTGAGAAAGTTGTTGTGGAGCACAATACGCCATAGATCCAAGAAGTTGAACACTACTCTGCTTTGTCCTCCAAGCTTTATCTTCAAGACCCTGAAAATCATGCATAATAAGAATCTCAAATGGTCATACAAAGTAATGAGGTGGCAAAAATTATGCATCATTATTCCTTAACATAGAGACAAATCGACAATACAAGTACAACTAAACACTTCGGATATAAATATTCTATAGAGTAAAATGCCATTTTTGTCCTTGAGGTTTCGCCAGTTTTGTGACTTCGTCCAAAAGTTTATTTTTCCGAATTTGGATCCAAAAGGCTTGAAATCTTGAAATTTTCATCAGGCTCATTAACTCCATCCATTTTTCTCTGTTAAGGCACGGGTAATTTCATCTTTTTTGTTAACTTAAGGATATTTTTTGAATACTTGTACATTATACTAAATGCTTGTACATAAAGTGAAAATGACTGATTTGCCCTTTAAGTTAACAAAAAGACGAAAATACCCCTGAATTAACGTATAAAAATGGATGGAGTTAACGAGCCAAATGAAAAAGGCAAGATTTCAAACCTTTTGGATCCAGATGCGGAAAAACAAACGTTTGGACGAAAACCACAAAACTGGCCTTGGGGACGAAAAAGGCATTTTACTCTATTCTATAAAAGAGAAGCTTGAACTTCAATGTCCTCGAAATATCATGCAAACAAAAAGGAAAATAAAAAAGAAAATAAGGACCTTCAGAAGTGATGGAAGGACAAGTTTAACCCCCTGGGCAGTGAGTTGAGACATCATAGCACGAGCAGCACCTTCAGCAGCTTCTCGAACAGCAATCACTGGATCAGAGAATGAAACCAGAAGCAATGGTAGCAAATATATTACATACCTGTAAAATAGAGAGAAAATTTACAGAGTGATTCATGAAACTTGCCTTATTAAAAAAAGTAAAATCTTCTCAACACTTACGGTTCAAATAATTTCCCAAGCTTTTCACAAAGGCATTCAAATGCCAACAAAGATCCTTCGCGACATTTAGCAGAATTCCTAAGAGATAAGAATTAAAGGAACAAAACTATGCATTACCGCATTTGCTGTAAAACTAGAAAAGGTGAGAGATAGAATGTACAAAAACCAACTAACAAGATTTAATTTAGAGTAAAATGCCAAAATCGTCCCTGAGGTTTGGGCAATTTTGCCTGTTACATCCCAAATAAGATTTTTTTTTGTAACTGGACCCTGACGTTTCATTTTTGTTTGCCATTTCCATCCAAATCACTAACTTAGTTAAAATGAATCGTTAACTCATGAACGATTTTGGCAATTTCGTTAGCTCAGGGACGATTTTGCCAATTTACCCATTTATTCTTTTGTTTTTTTTTTAAATTTTATATTTTACCTTTTAACATTAAAAAATAATTGTATATACAACATATATATACATACATTTATATATATATACACACACATTTATATAGATACGCACTTATGTTGGAACTACTTTATTTGGGTTCATCTACACCAACTTTTGATTAAAAAACACTTTTTAAAGAGGTTGGAATTTAGAACAAGTCAAACAAAATACACACACGGTTTTAAAAAGCGTGAAGCGCTTTGATACAGTTAGGTCCTAACAGCCAAATCGCCTGCTCCACTAAAATCACAGTAAAGGTATTCAGTCTTAGAGCGACTTATCCTCAAACCTTTGCATTCTAAGGCTACCCGCCATTCTTCTAACCTCGCAAAGTAAACAGAGCCTGAATGCGAGGTTAGAAGAATGGCAGGTAGCCTTAGAATGCAAAGGTTTGAGGATAAGTCGCTCTAAGACTGAATACCTTTACTGTGATTTTAGTGGAGCAGGCGATGAGCACGACACCCAGATCACCATTGAGGGCCAGGTGGTTCCACAGGCAACTAAGTTCAAGTATCTAGGATCGTTTGTTCAGAGCAATGGAGAGATTGACAATGACGTAGCTCACCGTATCCAGGCTGGATGGTGTAGGTGGAGAGCAGCCACAGGGGTGTTGTGCGACAAGAGGTTCCCTGTTAAATTAAAAGGGAAATTTTATAGGGTTGCAATTAGACCCTCTATGTTATACGGAACAGATTGTTGGGCCATCAAGAAAATTCATGCACGAAAGCTAGAGGTAGCAGAGATGAGGATGCTAAGATGGATGTGTGGGCACACTAGGTTGGACAAGATAAGAAATGAGGTTTTTAGGGAAAGATTAGGAGTTGCTAGTATTTCAGACAAGATAAGGGAGGGGAGACTGAGATGGTTTGGGCATGTCAGGAGGAGGCAGACGACAGACCCGGTTAGAATAGTTGAAACACTCGCGGTAGATGGAAGGAGGAGTAGAGGCAGATCGAAAATGACGTGGGATGAGCGGATTAGACAAGATTTGCTAGATTTGCACCTCTTTGAGGACATGGTCGAGGACAGATCTTCGTGGAGACGTAGGATTAAGGTTAAAGATTTTTAGGAGTTTGGCCTGGTTTTTTAGCTTAGGCTCCTATCTTATGAGTTTATTTTTTCAATTTCTATGAGGTGTGATATAGTTATATATATATATATATATATATATATAGGTTTTCACCTTTTCTCGGTGTGGTAGTTTTACTAACAAGCACTTACTTATTTATCCGTTTATTATTATTTTTATTTCTATCTTTTGTAGTAGTGGCATGCTTATATATGTTTTTTAGAAGCTTATGTCTTGGTTATGGTTTTTGGAGCCGGGGGTCTCACTGGAAGCAGCCTCTCTATCCCCTGGGATCTGTGTTTAAAAAAGCGCGCTTCAAGCGCGCTTGAGGCGATGAGGCGATGAAGCGATGGGAAAAACGCTTTTTTGGGTCTGAAGCGCTACATTACATGAAGCGATCTGAAGCGAGCTTTAAGCGGTGAAGCGATGAAGTTGTGAAGCGACGCTCCAGCCAATCAGATCACCATTTGGGCCATTTTTTAAGCCCAACAGTCTTTACAAGGTACATATCGACCTTATATCGACGATATAGCGACTTCCTATGTGAAATCCGGCGACAAATTCCGGCGACGGAGTTGCTTTCAGCCAGAAACCAGGAAGAAGGGGGAAGAAGAAGAGAGATGCGGCTGCTGCGTATATGTCTTTTAGGCTTTTAGGGTTTTTATAAGTTAAGGTTTTTAAACATTTAACCCCTCTATCTTTCATTAGTTTACATTCAGTCCCTGAAACTTCTAGCTTTTTACTTAAAAAGTGTAAAGATACTTTGTCTATTTAAACATTTAACCCCCTCTATCTTCAGTAGTTTACATTTGGTCCTTAAACTTTTTAATTTATGCATAAAAGTACAAAATTAACATTATAAAATACATATATATAATATGGATAGCTATTTTTTATACATGTATATAAAATTAACATTATATATAATTATATATAATATGGAGCGCTTCGTATACGTGAAGCTCTCGCTTCGCGCTTGAAGCTTCGCTTAAAGCTTTTGGAACCAAAACGCTTCGGAGCGCTTCGCGCTTTTTTAAACCAAGCCTGGGATAGAGGTAAGGCGTGCCTACATCCTACCCTCCCCAGACCCTATCAATAGCTTCGCTATATGTGGGATTATACTGGGTATGGTTGTTGTTGTTGTTGTAGGTGTTTGGTGTTAAAAATACTAATAAACTACTTACAGATACATACAAAATCTAACCAGGTACAAGTAAAATAGTATTAATATGAATAATGAAGAAAGAAAGCTCTAGGTACAATCTAAAAACTACCTAGATACAAGTAGTCTGCAGAGACTTATTTAAGAAACTTTTGAAATCGTAATTAGAAAAAAAAAAAAAAAGGGAAAAAAACAAGGCAGAAAATAAAATGATTAAAAAACGGGCTATCTAATTTAAAATTTAGTTGGTTTTTTTACAAAAGGTTACTTGGGCTGAGTTTTTTTACAAGAGGGCCCATCAGGCTTGTGCTATTACAAAAATAAAAATAAAAAACGGTCTTTCATACAAAATTAGGCTTGGTGAAGCACTAGAGACACTGCCTCCAACACCTCGGCACGCTTTTTAATGAAAAGGTTGAATACTTTGGTCGTCTCCACATAAAAGGTTATTATTTTACGATAGTTACTTGTATTTTTTTATTATTTTTTTAGCAGTAAGAACAAACCTATTTGCAAGTCCTTCGCGTAGCACAGTGGCAACCCCATATTTTTTCAAACTAGAAATTCCAAACCCTTTAATAACGCCAGCAAGGCCAAAAGCTGCTCCACGACGTTCCCCATATTTCTCACTCTTCATCAGCTGATCTAATAGCCTCGTAACAAGTGACATTGCATCTTCCTAATGGCAAACGATAACCGGTAAGTAAAACTTGAGTTGAAATACAAATATACCTACATATATGTATATACAGAGAGAGAGAGTAGGGATCCTAAGAGAAACACATGCTAATTGAGAACCATAAGAACGATTCTGGACCACACATTTTCTCTAAGCCAAAAAAAAAAAAAATTACTTCTAATCGCACAGTTTTTTTTTTTTTGTTTGTTTTTTTAATATATACATGTGTATATTGTCAATTCTTAATTATACACGTGTATATTGTCAATTTTTAAACTATATATGTGTATATTATGAAAAATATATGTATGATTTTCAACTTTAAACACGTATTTTACACATGTACACTAGAAAAAAAAAACATGTTTAGAATCATATACATACAATCATTAATACACATTTGCACATATATATATATACACAAAATCAAATATAGGTGTACAATACTTTTGATTCTATTATAAACACGTATGTACATATATGTATAGTTAAAGATTGACAATATACACATGTGTATATATCCAAAATAAATTCTAAAAAATAACTGACAAAAAAGCTGCGATTTTTCCAAAAAAATGTTGCATTTTTGTATAGGAAAAATGTGTGGTCCAGAATTGTTCCCAAGGTTTTCAATTACCTTAGTGCTTCTCACATGATCTACCCTATATATATATATATTCTGTGTGTTCTCCTATTTCAACAATTATTTGTATGGTACATGAATTATGAATAGAAAAAATATACGACATACTTGTTTTGATTTCATCAGAGGAGAGAGACAGCTTGAAACTGCCCTCTGAACAGCTTCTGACGGAGTGTTTAGC
>JARYGA010059001.1:0-18278 GCA_030545235.1 Helianthus tuberosus | reverse complement strand
CATATGACTGTCATCAGTATCTTTTTCTTGAATTTTTGTCTATCTCATGCAGCAAAATCTTACTGAGTTACTCCCCTTAGCTAACAATTCATTCAGTGAAACTTCATGAAGAACAATACTGAATATCCAAGAAAGCATATTAGCAATCTCTGATTTTTTTTTAATTTTTTGGCGTTTTACAGTGAGTGTTATTTAGTAGTATTGGCGTTTGTTTTTTTGGTTTGATCAAATGGAAGTTGCGGAGACGTATCATTTTATAGGATGTCTTTTTGGCGCGTAAGTTAGGCGGTGCATTATTATAATAAAGTATTCGTCGTTTTGGTTTAGTTACTGTTTGTAATTATTGTTTTTGATAGGCTTTATCTCTGAAGTCTGTAACACGTCCCATTTTTCAAGTTTGGCGTTTTAGATTCTAATATAATAAATTTTCCCTCTCTTCAGTTTTACTGATTTGTAGTTACTGTTTCTAGTTAGATTTTCAAGTTTTATTTTTATTTATTTTATTTTATTTATTTTATTTTTTCGGTTTTTTGTAATATTTGTCCAAAGTAATTTTATTATGGTTTGTTAGTTTTTGGGGCGTTTTATGGCATGTTGGCGTTTTGACAAACATTTGGTTGTGTGGAGTTTTTATTAGATATGGCGTTGTTATTATATAACAATCAACTGAAAAAGAAAATTAAAAAAAATATATTGATCTTCCAAATCTTCACTGTCACTAGTCTCTTTCTTCTTTTGAAGCATCTTCACTGCCTGTTTCGACTTTCGTATGATTTATTTTTATTTTTGTTTTTTGAAGTAGTTTTTTTGTCGCCGTGTGGAAGCATAAAGTCTGAAATCAACCTCTTTTTCTATAATATTTGTCCATCTCATGCAGAAAAATGTTATTGAGTTTACACCCTTTCAGCCAACAATCCTTGAATTTCCAATGAACGATTTTTGATTTTTAACTTTTTTAGCGTTTTACCGAGAAAAAGAATGCCACTAAATAAACCACCTTAAAACTCTAAATTTGATCATGCTGAAATCAATAATGCTTTGCTGTATGGTGATGGACAACATTGTTAATCCTCAGTTAGGAAAGATGTCTGACAATGTTGTCCATCCTATACAGCTAAACTTTATTGACAAACAAACCTCAATAATGTTTTTGTATATTTTGGTGTTATAAATTGGATGGAAGTTGAGGATAAAGTCAATAGGATTTTACTCAATGAAATGGACAATATCCTTTCTTAAGGATTTTGTCCATTACATTGAGCGAAAGCTTACAGACAACTAAACTGAATTTCAAATAAACGTTTTGGTTTAGAAGATAATTGATGTTTGGATTTTTTGGCGTTTCTAAGACGAATGGTATATATTAAATACGGCGTTTGGGGTTTTCTGTGTGTTTTTAATTGAAGGTCTGAGATGTTGTATATATAGGATTTTTTTGGCGGTTTTTTTAGGCGGGATTTTATTATAATTGAGTTTGGCGTTTTATATCTAATGGCGCTTTTAGTTAGAATGGTGTGTGCTACATGTTTGGTGTTTTATTTCATGAGATGGCGTTTTGTGTAGAGACGTCAAAAGAATTTTTTACCCTTAATGAAGTGCGTCCACGTAATAAAATTGATGTTATTTACGAAAACGCCACCGCGCAAATCTAGTCCATAGATTGTTTTGATCAGACGATTCATAAGCGTTCTCACCGTTCTCACACTTTCCACCGTTTTCTCTAAATCCTGACCCTATATATATGTCACGAAACATGGGTTTTTTTACTAAATTACTAGAAAGGAAATATTTGATATGTAATAATATAAAAATAGTATTTTTCTTGTCATGACATTTTATTTTCATAATTGTCAATTTATATATATAAGTGTTATCATTTGGAGTGTATATATATATATATATATATATAGTGTGAGGTTCCTTGGGGAACACTAAAAAAGTGGGGAACAGTGGGGAACCGGCTCAAACGAACTCCGATTGGACTCATTCTAGCGGCGTTGGAACCGTCTCGTCGAACCCTAACTAGGATCTCTTAACCCTAAACCCTCAATCATAACCCCTAATCCCTAAATATATCAGGGTTTGGCTTTTAGGGTTTAGCTTTAGGGTTTAGCCTTAGGGTTTAGCTTTAGGGTTTGGGGTTTAGATTTAGAGTTTAGCTTTAGGGTTTAGCTTTAGCTTTAGCCTTTAGGGTTTAACTTTTAGGGTTTATAGTTTAGATTTTACGGTTTAGCTTAGGTTTTAGCCTTATTTTTTAGCTTTAGGGTTTAGAGTTTAGGATTTAGGGTTTAGGGTTAAGAGATCTTAGTTAGGGTTCGACGAGCCGGTTCCAACGCCGCTGGAATGAGTCAAATCGGAGTTCGTTTGAGTCGGTTCCCCGCTGTTCCCCACTTTTTTAGTGTTCCCCGATGAACCTTCCCCTATATATATATATATATATGATTCAGTTCAATTAAGAACAACTATGAGTTGTGAGAACCATGAGAACTCCTACTTCTCACGAGAATTGAGCCACCATTTTTTGCACAAACGTAGATAAAAATTTTATAAACACGTCTATAAAAATGAAAAACAAACAAATTGTCGAGTCGGTAGTTACGTCAGATGTAAGTTTTATTTACGCCTGATGTAAATTTTGTCTGTGGTGATGTAATTTTTTTACATTCGATGTAAATTTTTACATGCAAAATTTTTTTATGTTTTTGCGTGAACAAGTTATTTTTTTAATATTTTTGAGGAATCTTTTTTTTGAAAAAACTTTCGAAAGTTGAGTTCTCATGGTTCTCACGACTCAAGTTGGTTTTTATTATACCATTTCCCTATATATAAAGTTTAAATTTTCTAAAAAGTGTATAAAGTCTTAATAACCCAAAATGTCAAACATAAAACACATGCAGAACCCACAAATAACAAAATGAAGATTACTAAAAAAATCATACATGTGGGTTTTGTTATGTGTTTTAGATGATACGGCTCTGATTATCGAATGATAAACAGTATTTTGTTTTATGTTACTTAGCATGTTGTGTTATATATTCATAGTTCTACGATTGTGTGTTTGAAGTTTTTATTTACTATTATGGTTTGAATATGGTGCTTTACTAGTCTTCACTCTGTTATTTGTAGCTTTTAGTTTTGTTTTAAGGCTGAAATTATAGTGTTTTATGACTTTTTATACTTTTTAGAAAAATTACACTTTGTAGCCAAACCCCACCCTATATATATAAATACATATACATATATCTATATATGTATATATATGTATATAGGGGACCGCTAAAATGAGAACCACCTCGAGTTGTAAGAACCGTGACAACTACACCGTACGGGGCGAGGTGGACCAAATTTTTTTTTTCATAAACGTAGATGCGTATATTATAACAACATTTGTAAAAAAAAATTCAAAAAAAAATGTCGTGTGTGTAGTTTTGAGCACCACAAGTTTGTGTTTACGGGTACCGTAAATTTAACAGGAAAATTTACGATGCCCGTAAACACAAACTTGTGGTGCTCAAAACTACACACACGACATTTTTTTTGAATTTTTTTTATACAAACGTGTTTATAATACACGCATCTACGTTTATGAAAAAAAATTTTGGTCCACCTCGCCCCGGATCAAGTAGTTCTCACGGTTCTTACAACTCGAGGTGGTTCTCATTTTAGCGGGCACTTATATATATAGGAATATATATATGTATGTATATATATATATATATATTATTTTAATAGGGTATGTTGGTCACTTTAATCATCTAGTTACAAATATTAATTTCATAGTTATGTTGTTAGTAATAATTATAAATTATATATATTGTTTACGAAAGACGGTGAATAGTAACTTTATTTTTTATTTAATATATTATAATAGTTTATGATTATATATACTATTAATAATATATTTTTTTATTTTTTTCCTTTTTTTAAAACTATATATTTCATTTACCATTTTTTTAAATATTTCTTTTTTAGAACATATATTAATTTATCAATTAATTTGATACTTCTTTAATAATTTATGTTTATAATTTTTTTCTAAAAACTTAAATATATGTTGTGCTTGATTTTTTCTCTCGACATTCCGTAATAAGTTTTGTTAAAAACGAAGTTGTATTCGAAATAAAGTATTTATTTGGTATCATAAAACGGTTCGATGATAAACAAAAGCGTTCTAATGGTCTGACTTTCTAAACAAAATGCTTTATTTTCAAATCACGTTTGTTTTACATTATCATTTGATCGGTTTCGCCGCAACGCGCGGCGTAAAAAAACTATTAAAAATTAGGCCAGAATACTCTGAACTAATAAAGAAAGTGGAAGTGAGATCTTGATGATGAGATAAGTCTTTTAGGCCAATAGGTTCTGGGTTTGATTCCCACAAAGGGGGTTTTTTTTTCATATTTAGGTTTCCTCCTGAATTGGTGTATAGGCATTATGCCTAATGGAGATGATATGATCGGGTGGTTGTGCTCGTTTTGATTAGATAAAAGGCTGAAGTATAGGATTTATTTATTTATATGAGGTTTTGGTGTTTTGGTTGTTTTGTGTATTTATTTCATTAGGATTACTTTTATTTTGGAATATGTTTTTCATCACTCGTGCGGATTCAACAGGATCAAGCAAACGAAACCGATGAGTAGATCTTTCTCTCCCCTTTTTATCACTTAAATTTTTTGGGGTGTCACATGTGTTTATGTCATATGTTTCTTATCATCATCATGCAAATCAAAGTATGGTTTGTTTCATGTGGATCCCTGTGTTACATTTATTTGTTTCTTATATTTCATATACTTGTATCTACTTGTTACACGCTTTGTGTTATATTGTTTCATGTGGATCCACTGGTTGACCGGTTCCCCACGACCATGAGTTTAACTTGGTATCGCCGCCTTTTGATCTGCTCTCTAGGGCTTGCATCTCATATTGTTTGGTTATCATTGTTTCATTATGTCATGTTTCATTATCATATGTGGTTGTGTTGAATTGTTGGAAATTGTGGTATTGTTGGATGATTATGGATATTGTGACAACTGTCAAATTTGCATGCATCCGTACAATTATAAAATGATGATTAGTGCTTAATGACTGTGCTGAATTACAATTAATTGCTTCTGATTACTGTATCATACTTACATGTGCATTACATATTCCATATGGTCACATTATTATTACATGCACTAGTATGGTGTTTTGAGACCCAGTATGGACCAGAGACTAATTACTACACTAGTATGGTGTGTAGGGAAGTAAGGACCACAAAACTGTATTTTTAAGTGACAGTTTAAGTGCCGGAAAGTGCCTAAAACTCGCCCAAAGTGCTTAATTCAGCAAAAATCAGCTTTTTAACAAGCTAGTTACATGCAAAAATATGACTAAATGGTCCTGAAAGCTTTCCTAAGTGTCGGTAATTTAAAGTGTCACAAAAGGATACATTAAGAAAACTAAATGGTATAATTTAGCACTTTAGGGAACCGGTATCTAACCGAACAACCGGACACTACCCGAAACATCAAAATTACACTAGAAACATTGTTTTAATGTTTCCAAGCTAGTCATGATCCCCGAATATCATAACACCCACTAAAAATATTTCATAACCTAAACATGTAACTAATGCTTGAAAATTAACTAGATTGTTAACTAAATGGTTTAAACCTAAGCTAATACCCCCCCCCCCCCCATCTATGTAATCGGCCAAGCATTGCCCCACCCTCAAGATTTCTTTGGATTCATTTTGATATGTAAGAGATTGTGTTATGTACTAAGTGGACACATTAACTATTGGATAGTGTTGTGTTGGAAGTAAGTCTACTTAAACCTCTAGTCCATCATTCTCTTTCTTTCATCACAACTTCACCTCCATCTTTCTCTCCCTCTCTTCCCTTGGTCTCGGCCAAGAACATCCACCACACCACCACCATTGTCAAGCCTTGTTCATCCATTCTAAGGTAATCACAAGGTGTAAGGAGCTAAGTTAGGAAGCTTGGAGCTTTCAGAAGTTGAAGGACCTTCACCGTTTGCTTTTATCCACTTGTTATCTTCACTTGAATCATCCCTAGCCTTGAGCTAGTGGTAAGAACTTCATACACACCATTGTTCATCTTATATTAGTGGTTAAAAGAAGATTCATGTTGATTATTATGAAGAATACTGAGAAACTTGAAGATGAAACATGAACATAAGCATAAAACTATAAGAAATCTAAAAGAAATCATGTTGTTTTGCTTCTTGATGATTGATTATTTGTGTTTATGATGTTAGACATCATATGGAACCTACTAGATTGTGATTAAACACATGATCTAGTAAGTTAAGGTGATGATCTTGTGATAGACTAAGATGATCATACTTCTTTAAGAATGAAGTTTTTAAAGATGTAAATACATTTTAAAGGGTAACTAAACCTACTAAACACACTACCAAGTTACTACAAGTTTTTTGTAAAAGTTCAAGTTCATGTTATTATATAAATTGCATGGTTTTGGGCCCTTGGTAAGTGTTGATTGAATTGTTGATTGTTTGTGATGATTTTAAAAAGAAAATGATATGCTTTGATAGCATGGACACCTCCATTTTTAGGGGAAACTATGGCAAAATTTTCTAAAAATGTAAACACTTAGAAAAATATTTTCAAACAAATATTTACAAGTGTGTTTTGACCATGAGTTTTCAATATAAACTTTGCCATAACTTTTGTTGTAAAAATACAAATATTGGAGGTTGGTTTTTATAAATAAAAGTGGCTAGATATATATATTTAGAAGACACACGTGTGTGAATATTTGTATGCTTGGTGTAGTAGTTATATTATTTTAGGGTTAAAATAATATAACCTAACAAAATACCAAGAGAAATTACAATCCAAAATATTACCAAAAATCATAAGAAATAAATACACAAGTTAAACACATAATATTGTGAACCGAACGAAAGAAATGTAACTTACCAAATATTCCGGACAATATGTTTACAAGATATATTTTTGGTAAATAATATTTTGGACACAAGAAAGGAAAATATGATTTTTCCAATTATTACGAAGTTATATCATATTTATGACAAGGAGAAAATATATTATTCATGGGAAGTAAAAATATATTTTCTTGGAATTATTAGAAGATATATGATTTTTGGGAAAAATATATATTTTCTTGGATAAGATGAGTTTACAAATATTTTCTAAGTAAGACTTGAAGATATATTGTTTTGGAACTAAAAATATTTTTGCCAAAAGAAAAATTAAGGAAAATTTTTCTAAGAAATACTTCTTGAAATATATATTTTAGAAGTATATATTGGATACTTATTAAAGATAATACACACCGGGATACGACACCAATACATGGCAAGTTGTACAAATACAAGAATACGGATATACATGTATGAGATACCCCCATCCTTGGGAAGGAAATACGAGTGTTAGGACTTGAGAAGTATTACTACAAGATATTGTTTAACAATTATTCCAAAACTGATAAATATAATTAAGTTAAAATAATTATTATTTTAACAAAGTAGTTATAACTTGGAATAATAACGAAGACACTTTAAAATGTAACTCAATGGCACTAATTAATACTAAGTCAAGGCACGACCCGCTCATCTAATAAGACCATAGTACATTGCATGGTTGCAAAAGTCGCTAGGCTCTCCCTAGTCGGTCGACCGGGGAGTTGAGAGTACTCGGCCTAGGCGGAGAGTACTCGAGGAGTACTCGGACATGTTAAATTATAAAGAAATTAGTTTTTGGAAACTAAATATATTTCAAATAACATAAATTTACTAATATCTATAACAAAATACGTGAAAATGATATTAATTCTTTAATATGATAGGCAAAGAAATTATACTTTATTATTGTTTAAGTCAAGCTCGGCCTGAGTTGACCTACTAGATACGATTTTGGCCTAGGTTGACCGCGTTTAACCGATTCCGAGTAATTAGGCGGAGTCAAAGAAAGTCGCCTCGGCAGGCTGCCTTATAGCGACTACTCAGGGAGTACTCGGCCTTGGAAACCTTGTTTTACAACCATGGTACATTGTAGGTAGTCGTGTACAACAGAGGACACTTTGAGTTACAGGCGGATTCGAAGAACGCAAAGCAGTGAGTTCATGTCCCCTTTTTCTTTTAACTGTTTTCAGTTTTTAACTTCGGGGGTGAAGTACATGTTTCAAATGATTACAAAATGCTTACAGACAAACACAATTGGTATGGTTAGCTAAGGAAAGTACAGTAGATCATGTGAATGGGTAGGCGCATACTTAAGGCCATTAATCCTCGTAGTAGGACCGAGGGACAGGAGTGATAGATCTATTTGGGTGTAGTGAGCCCCATCCATGAGTCCGCCGAATGGGCCATGTGGTGACTATGTCTTACAGCCGGAAGCCCGGTACAAAGTCTGCTAGGTTTGAGTCTTCCTGCACCATGTCACGTATATTAATGTATTAGCTACACATTAATTGATCTGTTTCCTTGTTGCTTTCATACCGGGACTTATAAACATACAAACATATTTACAAAGGTTTCAAAGGTTTATGCATACACACATACGAGCACATGAACTCGCTCAACTTTTGTTGATGTTTTCAAACTACATGTATTTCAGGGATTTAGTAAATGGATCTGGCGGGCGTTGGAAGTTTTATGCTGCGATAAGAATAAAGATGTCATCCATGGTCTTTGGGTTTGGTCAGTGTGTCTTATTCCTGGACGAGATACGTCATCCAAACCTTAGTTACATCTAATATCTTTTGACGAGTCCTTAGTGAACTCATAAACAATTTGTATGGTTTGTAAAACTTGAATTTGAAGTCTACGTTTTAAACAGTGTTGTTATGTTTTAAACTCATTTAATGGATGACAAATCTATGGTTTTATCATATAGTTGTTGTTATAATTGAATGCAATGGTATTAAGAAGGTCACACCATAATCACGCTTCCGCAAAAGTCAAGGTGTGACAGCTTGGTATCAGAGCTTCGATTGTAGTGAACTAGGATTCTTTCTCGAGTCTAGACTACAATCATTAGGGCTCTCACGAAAACGTTTTCACAAACATGTTTTCATTGCATACACAAAACGCCCAGATTCAGGAAACAAACATTTTTACAAATAAAAGACACGAAACACATTTCAAAGTTAATGTTTATAATTCAGTCTAAGAGACTGGGTAGTTCAGTCTGAGAGACTGGGTAGTTCAGCCTGAGGGGCTGGGTAGTTCAGCCTGAGAGGCTGGGTAGTTCAGCCTGAGAGGCTGGGTAGTTCAGTCTGAGAGGCTGGGTAGTTCAGTCTGAGAGGCTGGGTAGTTCAGTCTGAGAGACTGGGTAGTTCAGTCTGAGAGGCTGGGTAGTTCAGCCTGAGAGGCTGGGTAGTTCAGCCTGAGAGGCTGGGTAGTTCAGCCTGAGAGACTGGGTAGTTAGTCTGAGAGACTAGTTGGGACAGTTTGAGAAACTGGGGAGTTCAGTCTGGGAGACCGGGTGTTTCAGTCTGAGAGGCTAGGTGTTTTAGTCTGGGAGACTGGGTGGTTTAGTCTGGGAGACTGGTTTGTTTAGTCTGGAAGACTGGTTGGTTTAGTCTGGGAGACTGGGTGGTTAATATGGGAGATTAGGAAGCATAGAAAATTTCATGAAAAATACTGTGAATACATGATTACATGATGAATTGTCTTTGCTTGCAATACACTAAGTGTTAGTGATTACTATGGATATACATGCTATGATTACTATGTACCGACACACATGTCACCCTCTTCACAGAGCGAGTTGTCAGACGTTGACGACCCTGTGGCCACCACCACAAATAATGAGATTGCACCTGCGCAAGAGATGTTTTACGTCAGACACTGAGAGTGGCCCTGACATACTGACCAAGGACAAGGACGACTTCCAACCGTCCACGCTACTAAGACTTTGGTAATGATTTACCCTTGCTGATGGCTTCCCCGACAAGGATCTTTTTGTCATCCTTGTTTCAGTGTCACACCCTGGCTTTGCGGAAGCGTGGTTATTTTGGTGTGACTTCTTAATACCATAGCTTAATCATAACAAGCTATATGAATTAAAAACCATGCAAGATCATCCATTAAAATAAGTTTTAAAACCAAAGTAACATAACATTGTCTTGGAACTACACCAACATAACATAAAGCGTTGTTTTAAAAGACATAAACATCAACATGAATAAAATGCAGTTTAAGGACTGTGACTCGTCCAGGAAAAAGTCACATTTCCTAAACCGGGATGACCTCGGAACCCATATGCAGCGGGAAAACACAACATACCGCGCCAGATCTTTAATTCCCTGAAATACATGTAAGTTGAAAAATCAACAATAATGTTGAGCGAGTTCATGTGTAAGTGACTAAATAAACCTTTGTATGTATAAAACCCTGGTATGTAGTAAATAAGGAAAAAAGAGATCACCAATGGTTTGCAAGGCCATTGATATGTGTGAAGTGCAAGTAGGAAGACTCAAACCTAGCAGATTTATGCGTTGGGTACAAAGTCACCCCGAGGTCCGTTATGCTGGGCCTGGGACTGGGCTCGCTACACCCAGATAGATCTACCGCTCCTGCCCCTCGGTCCTACCCTGAGGATTAATGGCCTCAAGTTTCCGCCTACCCACTCACATGATCTAAATAATAACCCTCCTTACGCTAACCATACCATGTAAGAAACATTCGTAATCATAGTAACATGTATTTCACCCCCGCAGTTTAGAAAACTGAAAACAGTTAAGAGAAAAGGGGGAAATGAACTCACAGTGGTGCGTCTCTACCAAGTATATCTCCTGATCAAGCAGCTGTGCGACGACCTACACGTACTAAGTCTATTAGACGGACGGCCGTGCCTTAGCTTAAGGTTTAAGTTTTTGGGAAATAGTTAGACAACTATTTCGTGTTTATATTTTTTAAATACTTGGTAATTATTCTCCTTCCCAAGGATGGGGGATTTAATACATGCGTGTTCGTAAAATTCGAAATACATTATTAAGTCTCACTTAATATATTTTATTTCTAACTTCAAAATATAAATATTCTTCCCAAAAATATTATATTTTAATACATGTGATTCTCCCAAAATAATACTTAGTAATATTATCTTTACTCTAAAAATAATATTTACGTAGTTCACAAAATAATCATAAACATTTATACAAGTGATGTTGTGAAAAATATATTTACTAAATACATATATTTATCACGTTTCATTTTGTGAAATCCCACCTCCGATATTTTGTAAATAAGTCGTGGCGAAATCTATAATTTGAAAACAAGTCAAAATGTATTTCTAACACTTGTGGTGAAAATATTTCTAAGTGTTAGGTTTTCGGAAAAATTTCGCCAGAGTTTCCCATGTAACTGGAGGTGGCCACGCTTTTAAGCGTATCATTTTCTTTTATAAATCAAACCAACAATTTTCTCACTCAATCAAAACAATGTTCAAAGCATCAACTAGTCAAAATATATATAAATCGCATAAATTACATGAACTTGTGATTTATCCAAAATATGAAGTAAATCCCATTACTTTTAGTGGATCTTTTGTATAAATCAACCCGGTTTCGTAAAAGTCTCGTTTTTAAAGAAAATAAATTTCCACAACTTCTTGTCAACATTTACAAAAATAGTTCTTTTGTCAAAACTTTGTGTTACACAAGTGTCTACACACTTGTGTGTTTACAAAAGCACTTTTGTTTATGTAAGATCCGTCTTTAAAAGTATGTTTTCTCTTGACACGTGGTCCTTTGAAAATACCGCTTGTAGATCCGTAGATCTACTAGTTTTAAACACCACTTCGTAAGTAAAATCGTTTTTACACAAGTTCAAGTTTCTTGTGTGGTAGAGTTTCATCACTTAACCCTTGTTACACTTAAACAAGCTCTATGTCATGATCCATGATCATGACCAATCCGAGTTAAACGGTGATCCGAGCTACCACAACATAGATCGGGCCCAAATAATTACACAAAACAAATCCTACATGATTTACACAACAATCAAGGTTTTAACCATCATTTTTATCATTTTTAGTAGACTTTTTTATATCATCTTGCATGTTCTTAACTTTTAACCGTCATATATTATTTTAACCACCTTAAAATAGTTCGAGAGTGTGATTATAGCCACTTACTACTAGCTCGAGGCTAGGGAAGAAACTAGTCGAAAAATGCGTGGATAAAAGCAATGGGGTGAGGTCCTTCGCGTTCCGAATGCACCAAGCTTCCTCGTATGCGATCCTCAACACTTGTATGCACTTGAAATGAGATGATCAAAACTCGACGATGGATGGATGGTTGTGTGGGTGTTCGGCCGAGAGGGAGCAAGGAGGGAGATAGAGAGTGTGTTGTGATGTTTGTTAAGTGTGTGTTATGGTGTGCCAAGTCTTGAACTTATAGACAATTCCAACACATTTAACCAATGGATCATGTGCTTTCTTGATATGGGACAAGTATAATTAAATTAATCAAATGAAGGACATGAGGTGTCCCTCTTGGGGACGGTTTGGTTGAGGGGGGGGGGGGGGGTAATCCGGTTGGTTTTCAACTAAACATTAGGTAATAGTTAAGTTAAGTTAAGTTAGTTTAGGGATTAACCCGGTTACTAGTGTGTAGTAAGTTGTGACGGGTGTTAGGGTATTCAGGGACCCTAACTGGCTCAGAAAAAGAAAAACAATGTCAATGACAATATTTTTATGTTCCGGGTAAAGTCCGGTTGTTCGGTTGGATAGAGATCCGTTAAAGTGCTTAACAAAGCTTTAAAGTGTCGTTATTATTATTTTTAGTGACACAACTTATTACCGACACTTTGGAAAGTGTCTAGTAACATTTTTCTCATGTTTTGGCACTTTATTAGTTAGCTAAATGCTGAATTTTAATTAAAGTGCTGAATTTTGTACTTAGAGTACGTTTTAGGCACATCCGGTCACTGTAACTTATTCCTAGTTACGCAGTTCTACAACCCTTATATCCCTACACTCACCACTAGTGTAGCAAACTATCTCAGGCTCTTATAGGCCTTAGAGGCAGTACCTGCCTGGTGCTAGTTATGACAACACGTTTAATAGGTTATCCGTTCATTGTGCTACTGTGCTTTTGGTGCATCAAGGTTGTCACAAAGGTGCTGTAAGCAAAACATGGAGTGACAGCAAGTAAAGTATGATGCAAGTAAGTACATGTATTAGTATTCAAGTAGCAGTTTATCCACAATTTCAAGTAAGCACAGTAATTAAACAGTAATTAATTATTAATTAAGTCGTACGGATACCTGGTTTGGTGAGGGTTGTCACATTCTCCCCCCGTTAAAGAAATTTCATCCCGAAATTTTAAGTTCTGCTTCTATTTGCAGGGGTCTTAGGAAATAGGTGGGGGTATTTCTTTTTCATCCGGTCCTCTCGCTCCCAGGTGTATTCAGGACCATGTCTGGCATTCCAACGAACCTTGACGAGCTTGACACTGCTCCGGCGGGTCTTGTTTACTTTCCAATCCATAACCTCAACAGGTTCTTCAACGAAATGGAGCGTGTCGTCGACATGTATCTCGTCGGTGGGAATGACAACTGTATCTTGAGTTGGACTTTTCTTTAGGTTGGATACATGGAAGGTATCGTGAACTCCATTCAGTTCAGCAGGTAAGTCCAGCTTGTATGCTACTAGCCCTATTCTATCCAAAATTCTGAAAGGGCCAATGTAACGCGGATTTAACTTCCCAGGCTTTCCGAAGCGGGCCACACCCATCCAGGGTGAAACTTTCAATAAAACCATATCTCCAACTTGGAATTCCAAATGTTTCCGGTTTGGATCTGCATAGGCTTTCTGTCTTTCGCGAGCTGCTTCGATGCGTTTTTGAATCTGTGCGATCTTGTCTGTCGTCTCTTGGATGATTTCGGGACCAACAAGCTGCCTATCACCCGCGTCAGCCCAGCATAGGGGTGATCGACACTTGCGTCCGTAAAGAGCTTCAAATGGCGTGGCACAAATACTGGTGTGGTAGCTGTTGTTGTATGAAAATTCGACCAGTGGCAAATGCTTATCCCAGCTACCGCCCAAATCCATAACACATGCTCTCAGCATATCTTCCAAGGTCTGAATAGTCCGCTCGCTTTGACCGTCGGTCTGAGGGTGAAATGCAGTGCTCAGATTTAATCGTGAGCCAAAAGCTTCTTGGAAGGATTGCCAAATCCTTGATATGAAACGTCCATCTCTATTAGAGATGATCGAGAGAGGCACTCCATGACGTGCAACGATCTCTCGCATGTATATTTCTGCCAGTTTGCTCGTGTTATCCTTCTCTTTGATTGGCAGAAAGTGTGCGGACTTTGTTAAGCGGTCAACTATCACCCAAATAGTGTCATGACCTCTTGGCGTTCTTGGCAACTTTGTAATAAAATCCATGGAGATTTGTTCCCATTTCCATTTGGGAATCTCAGGTTGTTGCAGAAGTCCTGAAGGCTTCTGGTATTCCGCTTTCACCTTAGCACACGTTAGGCACTTGCTCACATAAACAGCAACATCGCCCTTCATCCTAGGCCACCAATAGTAATCCTTGAGATCTTGGTACATCTTATTCGTTCCTGGATGGATAGAGTACCGCGATTTGTGAGCTTCATCAAAAACAACTTTCCTTAAACCACCAAACAGATGAACCCAAATCCTTTTCTCAAAACATAAGGTTCCTTCCTCGTTTGGTACTAATATCTTCTCCATCCCACGAAGATATTCTTCTTCAAGATTTCTTTCCTTAAGAGCTTCTTTCTGCGTGGCACGAATGCGCAAGGAAAGATCGGTTTGGATAATCATTTCTAAAGCCCTAACCCTTATGGGCTTGATCCTCTCTTTTCGACTTAGGGCATCGGCAACCACATTCGCCTTCCCTGGATGATACTTTATCTCGCAATCGTAATCATTTAACAACTCAACCCATCGTCTTTGTCTCATATTCAACTCCTTCTGGTTGAATATGTGTTGTAGGCTCTTATAATCTGTAAAAATTGTACATTTCGTACCATATAGGTAGTGTCTCCAGATCTATAAAGCAAATATCACTGCGCCTAGCTCCAAATCGTGCGTGGTATAGTTCTTCTCATGTACCTTCAACTGACGTGATGCGTAAGAAATAACCTTCTGGCGCTGCATCAACACGCAACCCAATCCTTGACGCGAGGCGTCATAGTATACCACGAAATCGTCAGTACCTTCCGGTAGTGCTAGGATTGGCGCATTGCAGAGCTTATCCTTCAATAGCTGAAACGCTTCTTCCTGTTTGATTCCCCAATCAAACTTCTTATCTTTCTGGGTGAGGAGCGTCAATGGTTGAGCGATCTTCGAAAAATCCTCAATGAACCTTCGATAGTAGCCAGCCAAACCCAAGAATTGTCGAATCTCAGTTGGCGTTTTTGGCGTTTCCCAATTCTTGATTGCTTCGATCTTGGTTGGATCCACATGGATTCCATCTCCATTTACCACATGTCCAAGAAATTGGACTTCACGTAGCCAAAATTCGCACTTAGAGAATTTGGCATACAGCTGTTCTTTCTTCAGCAGCTCCAAAATAACTCTTAGATGCTGTTCGTGCTCAGCCTTTGTCGTTGAATAAATCAAGATGTCGTCGATAAACACAATCACGAACTTGTCCAAGTACGGCTTGCAAACTCTATTCATCAAATCCATAAAGACTGCAGGTGCGTTTGTCAGCCCAAACGGCATAACAAGGAACTCGTAGTGTCCATAACGAGTTCTGAAGGCTGTCTTCGGGATACTCTCCTCTTGTATCCTTAACTGATGGTATCCAGATCGCAAATCGATCTTTGAGTAAAAGCTTGAACCTTGCAGTTGGTCAAACAGATCATCAATTCTTGGCAGAGGATATCTATTCTTGATCGTCAGCTTGTTCAGCTCCCGGTAGTCTATGCACATTCGAAAACTACCGTCCTTCTTTTTGACAAACAGGACCGGAGCTCCCAAAGGCGAGAAGCTTGGTCGGATAAATCCCTTGTCTAACAACTCTTGAAGTTGCGTCGACAATTCTTGCATCTCAGACGGGGCAAGTCTATAAGGTGCCTTAGCCACAGGCGCGGCTCCTGGGACCAAATCGATGTGAAACTCCACTTGCCTCTGAGGTGGCAGTCCAGGCAAGTCCTCCGGGAAGACTTCCGGATACTCCCTCACGATAGGGATGTCTTCGATCTTCGGTTCTGCAGCTTTCTTGTCTACAATGTGTGCTAGGAAGGCAGCACACCCTTTTTGCAAACACTTTCGCGCTTTGAGGCAGCTGATAATTCTTAACGGCGTATCGCGCTTTTCACCATGTACCACAATTGTTTCACCATCTTCGGTCGGGATACGAATGACCTTTTCGTGACAAACAATTTCTGCCTTGTTTCTTGATAACCAATCCATTCCTACTATCACGTCAAAGCTCCCCAGCTGGACTGGTAGTAGATCCAAAGTAAACTCACGTTCTCCCAACTCGATTGCACAACCTCTGATCACTTCATTGGCTTCTACTAACTTCCCATTAGCCAATTCGATTGAGTAGGGAATATCTAACTTACTAGCGGCTAACCCAAGCATATTCTTAAATTCTAACGAGATGAAGCTATAGTCGGCACCAGTATCAAATAAAACGGATGCATAGCGTTGGTTTACAGGGAACGTACGAGTAACGACATTGGGATCCTGGCGCGCTTCCCTCGCTTCGATGTGGAACACTCTTCCACGGGCTTGGTTCAACTCTGGGCAGTTCCTCTTAAAGTGCCCGATATCACCACAGTTAAAGCATCCAGGTCTTTGCCCGTTCCCACCTCCATTTCCAGCTTGGTTATTCCTTTGGTTATGATTTACAGCGCCTGCTTGATTCGCATTGTTGCCTCGATTCCCATTACCTCCATTGTCTCCTTGTGGGCGATTTCCAATTCCACCCCGGTTATTGTTTCTGTTTCCAAATCCTCCTTGGCCTCCCTGACCAATAGTGGCCCAACAAGAATCCTTCAAGTGGCCAGGTTTCCCACACGCTTCACATACCTTCAAACCACATCGGCCAGAATGGTGACGCTGGCAGGTGTTGCACTTGGGCTGGGTGCCCATATATCCCTTTCCTCTCTTTCCACCACCAGCTGTAACCTGAGCTGGCGCGTTTGGCTCTCCTTTCTTAACAACACCACTTGTGCCTTGTTTGAAGTTCGAGAACTTTCGTTTGTTACCTCCGGATGACTCGACGTGAGTCTCTTTCTTCTTTGTCTCGATCTCACCAAACTTGTTCAGGCGGATAGCCTCCTCAGTGAGAGCTACGCTCAAATCGATTGCCTCAGTAATTGTTGCAGGCTTGGAGGAGGTCACCATGCTTATGATTTGAGGAGCTAATCCCCAAATGAAGCGTTTAATCCGCTTAAATTCTGGAGTGACCATATAGGGTACCACATGCGACAGGTCGTGAAACCTCTGAACATATTCCGCGATCTTCGGACCTTCCATCTTCAAATGCCATAACTCAGTTTCCAATCTTTGGATTTCAGCGCGAGAACAATACTTCTTGCGCATTAGTTCCTTCAGTTCGGTCCATGTTAGTGCGTAGGCAGCAGCTTCACCAAGTGTCTGTACTTGCAAATTCCACCAAGATAGGGCTCCATCCAGAAATAGCCCAGAAATGTAGGTGACTTGCTGGTCTGGTGCACATTTGCTCATGCGGAGAACAGATTCAGTCTTCTCGGCCCAACGAACAAAAGCGACAGCACCTCCGGTGCCATCAAAGTTGACAGGCTTGCAGTCTAGAAACTGCTTGTAGGTGCACCCTGCACATATGTTACAACATATGAATGGCATTAGCATGGTATGTCTTAGTGACTTAGTATTACCATGAGGTGGATTGTTATTGCCATTGTTGTTTGAGCAGCTTCCGCTTGGTCCTCCTTGCGAGGCGGCGAATTGCGCGATGGCAGCAGCGATAACTTGTTGGAGTTCTGCCTCATTGGTAGGCATCGGCGTTTGACGTCTCGGCGGCATCTTCTAAAAGATGGGTTCACGTCGGTCAGGCCAAAATAAAGCGTACGTATATAATGATAGTAATAGTACATAACATCTCATGTTATAATCATATCAATCACACAACATCCCATGTTATAAATCATAAATAATCAATCAAAACATCACATATGATGAGAATACTGCGATTGTATTGCCAAATTCGAGACCACATGGTAGAGTGTACAAGTACATAATAGTGTCATACATCATCATCGACTAAGGGCTACATCACCCCAGTCCAAAAGAATATCAAATCAGTGTC
>JARYGA010059000.1:0-35103 GCA_030545235.1 Helianthus tuberosus | reverse complement strand
AAAGTTGCACGGAGCAGGTGCATTATTGTTATTGTTGTTGGCTTGGTTAATTTGAGTAATGAGATTTGGTAGCATAGCATCCATCTGCTGTGCTATGATAGTTGCCAGTTCGGCATCAGGTTGTTGTACATTTCGTTGAGGAGGCATTCTAAAAGAGGAAAACATGAGAGAAAACGAGTGAGATAATATGATGAAAAATGAGATGTCATAAATATCGGCAAAATGTAAGGATGGTGGTTGTTTTGGTCAAAAATTACCGAAGTAATTAAGTGATCAAATTAGTTAAGTGAGGTAGTGTGCTAGAAGTAAATGTAAAAAATGTGTTAATTAAATTACTTGCAAAAACAGTTTAAGGATACGGCTCGGGATATTGAGCTGTATCGACGATCAAACAATGAGCAATTAACGAGCAAAAAGTAAAGGAAGTGACACGAGATGTACGAGGAAAGCCCTTGATCAATCTAGATCGCCGGCATAAAACCTCGGGAGCTGACAATCGCAGCTGCCTTGTTCTTCAATTGCTTCAAAAATCAGGATACAGTGCAGGATGTGGTACGGATCGACTAAGTGTTACAATGAAAATGAAATACAAGTGTAGTGTTTGCAACTAGCTAGAATGTGATTGTGTTCGAGAGTGTAAGTGTGAAATGATGTGTTCTAAGTTGATCCGACCTCATCTATTTATAGTAAAGATAAGATAACTAACTACCTAAACTCGCGGGATTCACCGAATATTCCTTCTTGGAACGTTGCAGACCTGGTCTTTCGGGCTCAACGTCTCTTTCTCAACAAATTCGTCCGAGTCTTGAGGAGAAGAAGTCCTTGTGACCGTTAGCAAGCCTCTGCCCTTAACCTGCACGTGGTTAATTCAATAAGCTTCAGGATATCGCCCAAGATGTCAGCAATATCCTCTTCCAGCATCCTGATTACAAATAAACAAACAAAGGCAGGATATTGGTCAGGATACATATGTTAAGAAAATGACCCCTAACAATTGTCCCCAAATATATCAGTTGGGATACCAATCCAACGGATATATTTCAAAAACCTTATCCCACAACTCAAGGCATTTAAAATGAAGCGACGGTCAAGATCACATCATAACTTCCAACGCGTTTTTTACTCCATGGAGATCCACAATGCCCCTATATCTTCTCTTTTCTTGTTTGAAAAGCATATATCTTCAACAGACCCTTCAGGTAATTCTCCATTTTCGACTTTCTTCCTGTCAATTTATTTCATCTTTCTAGCAATGGCCGCCGAGACCTTCACCCAGCAGAATCTTCTCAAAAATCCCGAAAAGGAGATCTGCGCCTTTGACAACGCAGATATTGCAGCTTTAAGAGCCTCCGGCGCCTTCCCTGATAGCACAGTCTTTAGGCCATTTGATCGGTCAATCCGATCGGATGTTAGTTCTACCGAATGGATCTGTTTTCCAGCATATCCTTTTTCACTAGGCCTTCGATACCCCTTCCCAGAATTCATGATGCAATTCTTTCGTATTACTGGCATCTCTTTTGCTCAAACCATGCCCATGGTTTGGAGAGTACTAATCGTACTCAACCAAATCAAAAACCTCCACTGTTCTGACCTCTGCATCGAGGATCTACCTATTGCTTATCGCCTCCGATCCCACGGCTCTAGCCGGTTTTTGCTTTTTTCAACCTCCAGCAAACCCCTGATCCTCAAAGCCACCAAAAATGAAGACGGATGGCAACGCAAATTCTTCTTTGTCAAACGAGATTCCATTGCTGAGGGTGCTAGCCTTCCGGTGGAGTGGTTAACCACCGGTAGGATTATAAATATCCTTACAGACGATTTAATTGTTATCCCCTATTAATATTCTTCTTTATGCAGTGAACTTTAAGGAAGTTGCTCCTCCTACCACCGAGTCAGAAGAGAGAATCAACACCGTTTACCGGTTACCTGCAATAGACAGGACTTTTACCACACACGTTCCGAGTTCAAGTCAGTACTCGTCATCCGAGATGTCTGGTAAGAATTCCTTTCAGAATAATTAGTCAAAACAATATAATGATAAAGAATAAAACTTTTTCCTTTACACAGCGCCAGCTAAGATCCCTGAAGTCTTTGATCTTGACGAACTGGATAGCTATTCTGACCAGATCCAAGTCAAGAAAGAACCTGGCTCCAAGACCACTGCTACATCCAAACCCAGCAGCTCCAAAGCCATCATCATTCCTAAACCTTCACCGGCTACCAAACCTCGGAGTTCGAGTTCCCGCAAGAGGAAAGAACCTGATTCTCCTGCCGTTTCTGACACATTTCCTTATGAAAAGCATGGATTCATCGAAGCCAGCGGTTTTATGACTTCTTTTCTTAACCAAGTTAGTATCTTTATATCATATCCTGCAATTTAGACTGCTTTCATAGACTTAATAATAATATTGATCCCTGTCCTTTTACCTTTACAGGGTCTTGAGCGTTTGGTTCACCTATATCAAGAATCCTGCAAGCTTAACAAAACACTTGAATCCAAGCTAAAGGAAGCAGAAATCACAATTTCAGACCAAGGTATGATCGCGGCCGCCAAGTCTCGTCATTACGAGGAGAAATACAAAGCTATGACCCAAGAACACCAAGTTGCTCTCAACAAGGCTACTCTTCAAGCCCAAGCTGATCTGGAAGCTGCCCATGTGCAGTACGAACAGGATATGGTCAGTTACCGAGAAAGCCTCAAAAGTTCCGTCGTCATTTCTCTTCTCCAGGCTAGGTTGAAGATGGCTCACGAAGCCAAAACATTAGGCTTCGAATGCCCTTCTTGGGACGTTGGAGCCTGGGAGACCAAACTGAAGAATCTTGGTGGTACCTCTTCCAAATCAATTGTCGATGATCTTTTAAAGTAGTTAAAAAGGAAACCGATGCTGACAAGGATGCTGAGGCGGATCCCAGGATGAATGTTGCTGAAACCGCTACGGAGCAAGAAGGCACTACCCCCTAGAACTTATTTTTATTCGAACAATTTTATGTCTTTATGAACAATTTTCATTCCTATCTCTAAACAATTTGATAACCGAAGGCGGATGGGTCCTGGGTTTCAGGATGAAACCTTCGGTTATCAACCAGCATTGATCGCTTTAAGAATAATTTCATCTTTTGACTTATTTTTCTGTTGCTTTGCATTGTTTAGTGTAAGTTTTAGCTTTGTATAAATTTCATACTGTTATTTTAAAAAATATCTTGACCAGTATGCTTAGAAACATACTGCAGAAGTCTTTTAAATGGATCTCCCATACGTTCTTTTAATTTTGTAAAAATTTCTTTAGAAAGTAAAAAATAGTTTATCTTTCTTTTAAAACCAAGTTTTGATGATGATCAGAGTTTCAAGCCAATGCTAGTTTCGAACATCCCAGTCAAATATCCTTAAAAGGACTTTGAGGATATGTGTCAAGATACTTAACATGATGTTATTAAAGATTTAAATGAGGCTTGCAAAGGAAAGATCATACCAGACATAGGATATAAACCTATTACCAAACTTCAATCCCTTTGCAACTCTTCCAATGAAGATGTCCCCAGTGCAAGGTACTTAATGCATTAGTCGCAAACTTCATTCTTTTAACTTTACACCACCATCTTTGCAGGGATGTCCCCTGCGTACAATGTCTTCAAGTGTCTTAGAAATCTATTTAATGTCAGTTTCCATAGCATAGGCAATTTTTCTCATTCCGAGGGTATAACCCAAGGATGTACTGGAGATAAATCCTTTGTATCCTGGGGAAAATCCCAATTTTTCATGCGCTACAGGCGGGAGTGTATAAACTCCAAGACTTAGAAAGGTGAAAACCTTTAAACCTTAGAGAGTATGAAAATACCCTTTCGTGAGAGAGGGTGATCAATCCTCATATACCGTTAGGGTTCAGGATATAGCCAATGGTAACGAAATTGTCAGCCACTTTTACATGGACTGGTCCCGCCACCTTGAACTATCCCTGAATAGCTTGCGCTCCAGGCGGGGTGTTTAAACCCAATTCGGAAGAAAGGTGAATACCTTTAAACCTGTGAAGGGATCAGTATCCCTTAAACGTGAGAGAGGGGGCCAATCCTCTAATCTTCTGAGTTATCCCGAGTGCATATTCTGGAGCTATATCCTGAAACATATCTTGCAAAACAAATGTAAACTAAGGTGGGTGTTAGCTTGGCTAACACCCCTCCGATGCTTAAGTGAGTATCAAGTTATAAAGAACAAATTACACCAAACACATTTAAAAGAAGTAAGAATTCATACCATCTCGAGTTAGAAATTAAATTCTAGACTCACTTGAAATAGAGCTTAAGGTGTATAGCATTCCAAGATCTTGGTAGCATATCTCCCTCCATATTCTTGAGTCTATACGCTCCTTTCCCTGCTTCTGATTCAACTTCATATGGTCCTTCCCATTTTGGAGCTAACTTGCCATCGGCAGGATTAGTAGTATTTTGGAAGGCCTTTCTTAATACCCAATCTCCAACCTTAAATCTTCTGGTTCTAATATTCTTGTTATATGCCCTGGATATTCTCTGTTGATATGCTGCCATCCTTAGCCTTGCCGCATCTCTCTTTTCATCTATAGTGTCTAAATCCTGACTCAAGGCTTCAGGATTCTTCTCAGGATCACTTAAGATAGATCTTGCAGTAGGTATTGTCATCTCCGTTGGAATCACTGCTTCTGCTCCAAACACCAACGAAAATGGGGTTTGACCTGTTGCATTCTTTATCGTTTTCCTGTCAGCCCATAAAACAAAGGGTAATTCTTCTGCCCATCTTCCTTTTTTGGCTCCAAGCCTTTTCTTTAAGTTGTTGACAATTATCTTGTTAGAGGATTCTGCTTGTCCATTTGCTTGAGGATGTACCGGAGTTGATGTGATCATTTTGATTCCCCAACTCTTGCAAAAGTCAATAGTCCTCTTACTTATGAACTGAGAGCCATTGTCACAGATTATCTCAGCTGGTACTCCGAATCTGGTCAGGATATTCCTCTTGATGAAGGATACTACTTCTTGGTCTCTTACTTAAACAAATGCTTCAGCTTCAACCCACTTAGAGAAGTAATCCGTCATTGCTAGCATAAAGACTTTTCCTCCCGGAGCTTTCGGTAACTTTCCCACTATATTCATACCCCACTTCATAAATGGCCAAGGGGAAACAATAGGATATAATGGTTCAGCCGGTTGATGCAGTATGTTACTATGTCTTTGACACGAGTCACATCTTCGAGCATATTCTGCGGCATCTTTTCTCATTGTTGGCCAATAATATCCTGTTCTTAATATTTTTGAGAATAACGATCTGCCCCCAGCATGGTTACCACAATCCCCTTCATGTATATCCTGAAGGACTTCTTTGGCTTCAAGATCCTCCAAGCATCTCAAATACGGTCCTGCAAGAGATTTCTTGTACAAAATATTATCTATAATAGTGAATCGTGATACCTTCATCCTAAATGCCTTAGGATTTTCATCTCCAGGAATGTGTCCTTCTTTGAGATATTTCATGATTGGAGCCGTCCAGGTTCTAGGATCCTCTTCAGGATATTCCGCCCCAGGATCCTGAATACCAGCTACTTCTTTATCCCGAGGATTCGTTGCAGGATATAAGACATGTACTATTGGTATTTGTGTCCCTTCAGGTATCCTGACCGACGATCCCAGATTTGCTAAGGCGTCTGCTTCAGCATTATCTTCCCTTGGTACCTGTTCAAGTATAAAAACATCGAAATATCCTGCTAATTTTTTGAGAATATCGAGATATTCGATTAATTTCTCTCCCTTAACTGCATATGATCCATTAAAATGGTTAGTAATTAACAGAGAGTCAACATATACTTGCAAATTTTTGATACTCATGCTCTTAGCCAACTCTAATCCTGCAATTAAAGCCTCATACTCTGCTTCATTATTAGTAGCAGGAAATTCACACCTAATAGCCTGGGGTAATATGTCCCCCTGTGGCGATTTTAGTAGTATTCCTAATCCTACTCCTCTTACATTAGATGCACCATCAGTATATAATGTCCAGGATCCTGAGGATTCTCCTAGTTGTTGAACTTCTAGATCTACCTCATCCTGAATGTCACTACTAAAGTCAGCCACAAAGTCAGCTAAAGCCTGAGACTTTATGGCATTCCTAGGTTCATATACTAAATCATAAGCACTCAACTTTACTGACCACTTGGCCATCCTGCCTGACTTCTCTGGTTTCCTAAGCACATTTTTAATAGGATAGTTTGTTTTAACATGAATCCTATGTGTCTCGAAATAATGCCTAAGTTTCGTTGATGCCATAATTAATGCTAGTATCAATTTTTCTAAATGAGAATACCTAGTTTCAGCATCTAACAAACTTTTACTAACATAATAAACAGGGTACTGCTGACCTTCATGGTCTTTTATAAGAACGACACTTACAGCATTCCCTGATACAGCAAGGTACAGGGATAGTGGTTCACCATTTTCCGGCTTCATCAATAGAGGTGCGGTTGAGAGATACCGTTTCAAATCCTGTAGGGCTGCTTCATGCTTTTCCCCCCATTCGAATCTTTTGTTCCTCTTTAGGATATCATAGAAGTCTTTGCATTTCTCCGAGGATCTTGAGATAAATCTGTTTAGAGCTGCTACTCGGCCTGTTAATCTTTGTACATCCTTCATATTCGAGGGTGATTTTATATCCAGGATAGCTTTAATCTGCTCCGGGCTTGCCTCTATCCCCCTTTTCGTCACCATATACCCAAGAAACTTTCCTGCCCCCACTCCGAAATGGCACTTAGCAGGATTCAGCTTCATATTATACTGATCCAGGATATCAAATGCTCCTTTAATATCCTGGAGGTGATCCTGAGCTTTCTTTGACTTTACTACCATATCGTCAATGTATACTTCCATGGTGTCCCCCAGTTTGTCTTTGAACATCATGTTTACCAATCTTTGGTATGTTGCACCTGCATTTTTCAAACCAAAAGGCATAGCTGTATAACAATAAATACCTGTTGGCGTCATGAAGGCGGTATCCTCCTGGTCAGAAGGCTCCATTTGTATCTGTTGAAATCCTGAGGATGCGTCCATGAAAGTCAGCATTTCATGCCCAGCAGTGGCATCTACCATTGCATCAATATGGGGGAGAGGAAATGGGTCTTTAGGACAAGCTTTGTTCAAGTCTGTGTAGTCTACACAAACTCTCCATTTCCCATTCTTCTTCTGTACTACAACCACGTTTGCTAGCCACCTTGGGAACTTAACCTCTCTGATCATTCTTGACTTTAATAATCTCTCAACTTCCTCTTGGATAATCGTGTTCCGCTCAGGAGCAAACTTCCTTCTTTTTTGTTGCACAGGCTTGAACGACTTATCAATTCCAAGCTTGTGAGTGATGATATCTTTGGATATGCCAGTCATATCCTCATGTTTCCATGCAAACGTAGACATCCTGCATTTCAAAAAGTTAATTAATTGTTCCTCAATATCCTGAGGGATATTGGTCCCTACGAGCACCGAAATATCAGGGTTATCCTGGTCCAGGATAACTTTCTTCACATCCTGCTCCGGATCCTCCACGATATCCTGGGCCCGCGTCTTTAATTGCTATGCTGCACTAGTTCTGGCTGAGGATTTCATCGAGGAGGAGTAGCATTCTTTCGCCTCCTGCTGATCGCTATCAACTTTAACAACTCCCCAAGGGGTAGGTATCTTGATGCATTGGTGATATGTTGATGGCACGACCTTCATATCGTGAATCCATGGTCTTCCTAGTATGATGTTATAGCAGGATAGAGAGTCCATCACACAGAAACGTTGTATCGAGTTGACTCCTTCAACGTACACCGGCAACTTTATCTCTCCCACTGTGTTTCTGGCTTCTCCGCTGAATCCAACAAGCACAGTGGACTTCGAAGTTATATCCATTGGAGACACATTCATTCTTTTAAGTGTCTCTAGCTGGATTATGTTGACGGAGCTGCCATTATCAACCAATATCCTGCGTACAAAATGGTTAGCCACATATAACGTTATTACCAGAGCATCATGGTGAGGATCCTGGACAGTATCCCTGTCATCAGCATCAAATGTGATCACTTTGTCAGTTGTGAGTGTAGCCATCCTGACAGGTTTGTCTCCCCTTTCGGCTTTGGCTTCCTTTGCGTGTCTCTTTGCTGCCGAATACGAAGTTCCACAAATGTCGGATCCCCCCGAAATGAAGTTGATTATCTTGGCATCCGCGGGAGGTGATGCAGCTCGCTCAGGATCCTTCTCAGTATCCTGACCCTTATTCTTCTTCTTTCCTAAAAGATCTTTCAGATATCCCTTGCTTAGAAGATAGCTTATTTCCTTCCTTAAAGCAATGCAATCCTCAGTCATATGTCCGAAATCTTCGTGGAAAGCACACCATTTCGACTTATCTTTCCAGTCAGCCTTTTGTTGATTCTTTCGAGGCCATCTAGCCTTGTCTCCTAGACCCTGCATAGCATACATCAATTCAGGAATATTAACAGAAAAGCAATATTCAGACAACTCAGGATACTCTTCAGGATCCTCATCTTCGACAGCATTCACTCTCTTGTTTTCATTTCTACCATATGGCTTAGGCCGATATGACTTAAATGAGGATTCTGACTTCCTGTTAGTCGATTCATAAGTGTTGGATGAGTTCATCCTTTCTTGCATCTTCTTGTCATCTTCCAGACGGATATATCTCAAGGCCCTGTTACGAGCTTCATCGAGATTCCTGCAGGGATTCATTACAAGATCCTGATAAAACTGAGAATCCTTTTGTAATCCCATCTTAAAAGCTTGCACAGCTGTTGCAACATCAAGATGTGGGATATCCAAGGATTCTCGACTAAATTTGTTCACATAATCCCTCAAGGATTCTTGAGGCCCTTGAGTTATCCTGTAAAGATCACTGGTTAGTTTCTCAAAACTCCGACTACAAGAAAATTGACTGTTAAATAAATTAACCAAATGAGCAAATGAAGTAATTGAGTGAGGAGGAACGTTCAACAGCCATTTCAAGGCTGATCCTGTTAGAGTAGAACCAAATCCCTTGCACAAGCACGCTTCCTTGAGCTCCGGAGGGATAGTGTTAATCTCGATTCTTTCCCTATACTGGGCAATATGCTCCTCAGGATCCGTAGTCCCGTCATAAAGCTTCATGTTGGGAGTTTGGAATCTCTTTGGGATCTCAGCATCACATATAGGGTATGCAAAACGAGATATCTTGTGGCTATCTTGAGATACTTCCGGGATCGGCTGGACCACCCCAGGTACACTAGATATCATGTCTTTCAACTTCTGAAGTTCCCTTGTAAGTGCTGATGTTACACGTGTATCCTGCAAGGATCCACCACTGTTAATAGCATGAGTATTATTATTATTAGACACGTTACCAGTTGGAGGATTCTGCCCATATCCTGAAGCATATCCTGAGCTCCTTATGGTTGACATCCGGGCCAAGGAGGGTATTTCAGGAGTATGATTCTGAGGGAGACTGGGCACGATACTCCCCCTATTATCCTCGGTGTACACAGCTGAGCTAAAGTTCAACGCTCTGGGGTGTAACGGGGTGACATTGTCCTCCGCAGATCTGCTCGAGCCAGCCTTCAGGAGTTGTATCTCCCTCAAAAGCATTTGGTTTGTTTCCTGTTGCTGCCTCATTTGTTCCTGCACACTTCCAAATAAGGTTAAAATTTCATCATTAGAAGCTAAAACGGGAGCAGATCCCTGGACACTCCGAGTTGGGATAACATCTTGAGATTGTGTAGAGGCTGGCATCCTTGGAGGAGGTGGTGGAAGCACCGAACCGGTAGTGGCAGAAGTCATAGCAGACACAGTAGAGGAACTCATGTTTGATCTTGAGGCCATTATAGATAATGTGGCAAAAAGTTTTGAAAATAGAAAACCGATTAGCGATTTGACAAAAAGTTTTAGTAAAAAGAGCACCACTTGCCCCACAGTGGGCGCCAAATTGTTTTGGTCAAAAATTACCGAAGTAATTAAGTGATCAAATTAGTTAAGTGAGGTAGTGTGCTAGAAGTAAATGTCAAAAATATGTTAATTAAATTACTTGCAAAAACAGTTTAAGGATACGGCTCGGGATATTGAGCTGTATCGACGATCAAACAATGAGCAATTAACGAGCAAAAAGTAAAGGAAGTGACACGAGATGTACGAGGAAAGCCCTTGATCAATCTAGATCGTCGGCATAAAACCTCGGGAGCTGACAATCGCAGCTGCCTTGTTCTTCAATTGCTTCAAAAATCAGGATACAGTGCAGGATGTGGTACGGATCGACTAAGTGTTACAACGAAAATGAAATACAAGTGTAGTGTTTGCAACTAGCTAGAATGTGATTGTGTTCGAGAGTGTAAGTGTGAAATGATGTGTTCTAAGTTGATCCGACCTCATCTATTTATAGTAAAGATAAGATAACTAACTACCCTAAACTCGCGGGATTCACCGAATATTCCTTCTTGGAACGTTGCAGACCTGGTCTTTCGGGCTCAACGTCTCTTTCTCAACAAATTCGTCCGAGTCTTGAGGAGAAGAAGTCCTTGTGACCGTTAGCAAGCCTCTGCCCTTAACCTGCACGTGGTTAATTCAATAAGCTTCAAGATATCGCCCAAGATGTCAGCAATATCCTCTTCCAGCATCCTGATTACAAATAAACAAACAAAGGCAGGATAGTGGTCAGGATACATATGTTAAGAAAATGACCCCTAACAGTGGTCATTTGTTCGTTACCATAAAACAAACAAACAAACGACACACAGTGACTAATCAAGGTAAATGGGTCATTATAATGTATCGTGAAGACATGCTTTAGCCTATAATTGGACACTCACCCCAAGAGTTTCCAGGTAAGAGTGACTGGTCTGATACCGCGGATTTGTATGAACACTCTAGCCTAGACAGAAAACTCGAGGTATAGGCACCCACCCTTCCAGATTGCATGTGTTCACATTATTTAGACCCAAACTTTGACGAGATTTTGAAAAATTGGAAGGCTTAAAGCCAAAAATAAATCATCCAAGAATAGATTATTGGTTTTCAAAATTGTTTTGGAAATTTGTGTTCTTGTTTTGGTAATCACCTAAGGATAGGTGATGTTTATTGTTTTAAGTTCTAAACACAAGATAACTTGTGTTAGGGTCCTAGAAAGGTTATAGTCTAGGCCAAAGCATTACTAATAACCTAATTCCCTATAACCATGAGCTATGATAGCAACTCTTCTATCACACCCTGACCGCGTAAAACAACAAACCGCGGCGGAAACGTCGGAGAGTCGAGTAACAGAATTATTGTTTCATAACACATGGTATTTAAAGTCTGGTTTTATTAGAATAGATGTTTACATTGTCTTGAAATTAAACTGAAAACATAACGTAATTTAAACTGTCTTGCTTCATTTTAAGTCACTAAGGCCCAAGTTTTGCCTAAGTATGTCATGATCGTCCTCATACATTAGCTCCTGAAACACATGTGAAAATAGGTACGTCAGCATAAAAATGCCTGTAAGATACATAGGTTTTGTTGATAAAAGACTCATGACTTGAAAGTTAAAACAAGTGTTTAACAAAAAGTAGTCATGAATCTAGTAAAATGTTTTCTTTTATAAAATCATGTGAAAATCAATATGAAAATCAAATGATATAAAAGAATGATGTATGGTTAAATAATTAACCAAATGAAAATGAATTGTATAAAATATGTCATTTGTAAAACAATGCCTTGTGAACAATATATCATGTATTTGTATAAAATGTATCATGTCTTTGTCTTTGTCGAAGTGGTTTAGATAACGCTACGATATGTAATATCATGAAAGCACTTATATATAGGAAGTACCAGCGGCGTATCCACCATGCTTTTCTCATATTACACACGCCTCGTTATTTAAATCACCTACCAGTAACCACCAAAAATGTCTTGTCAAAACCAAAGTCAAATGTCATGTGTAAACAATGTCTAATGTCACAATGTTAGGAATAAACCATGTCTTGTGTAAAAAATGTCTTGTATGGAAAGTAAAAAGAATTTACTCAAACCACATGTAAAAAATGTCAAAATGTCTTGTGTAACCAACTGGCATGTACAAAACAATGTCTTTGAATAAACTAAAAGTTTAAATCAAAAGTTATGTTTTGAAAACCAGTGCTTTTATTTGATATGAACATTTATGTGGTTGTGTTTATCGCATACATTCAACCCTTGAGACTGTCGGATAAACCCTTATCAAGTCAAAGGTTTATCAAAAATGTATTCGGATTCTGTCATTCCCTATTTCCAAACGAACCTACGAAGCGGCGAACGGGATTTGTCTAGTCCTATGGTACCATTGCATACTACCGAGCAGCGTGATCAATGTTAATGAATGTATTCTTGTCCCATTAAACATACCAAATGTCATAACCAATGTAAGCACACTAGAAGCAAACTCGACTTTACGATTGTCAGGACACTTAACATGGCGAAAAGTACTCTCAAGACTCTCAAACCACTGTGTTGGTCCCAGTTTGGACTTAAAAACTTCTTTTCATGTAATATGGCAAGTGATTTCAGTAGATGTGAATAAAGTGTGCGGAAATAGAAATCAGACTTTCAAGAAACAAGACCTACAGAATTATCAAGTTTATATCACTTTGAAACAAAATGGTTTACAAGGTGATTGTATGATTATTATCTATTACAAATGAATACTTGAATTCTGAGGGTGAAAGGACAATGGAGTTTGTAGTATGTATTGAATGCTAAGCTTAACTCATTGTCCTCTGCTTGGTGAGCCTTCTATTTATAGAAGGCTGAATACATGAATAAACATTTGTTTATTCATGTAAAAGTCCTGCATAAAGTAGCTATTTGACATATTCATTGAATCCAACATTCAAGTTGCCTTTCTAATCATGATATCCAATAATGCCAAGTTGCTTCGGTTATTGTGGCAGGATAGAGCTAATTTTTAGACAAGCGGGGTATTCATCAGAATTTCTGATAAACCACTTCATCAAAAATTCTGGTGAACAAATCATCAGAAAATCTGATGATCAGAATCGTCAGAAACTGATGATATTTCATCAGAAATATCATCAGATCCATCAGAAATGCCCTTCTCTGATAATCTTCTTCAGCTCTTAATCAACTTGTGTTTCTTTGAAGTAGATGTTGTTCATTTCAGTTGTCCTATCCGATCTTCTTCTTCTTGTTGTGCTCTTCAGGACTGTTGTCTTCTTCATAGATCAAGTTGAATCTGATTTTCTTCAATACTTACAAATAAAGTTTCCTAACAGTTTCCCCCTAAGTATTGTAAGAAAATGAACTATCTCGTGAACAGAAAATTTCCAAACAGTGGAAACTTAACATTTGCAAATCAAACCAGTTACTGATGTTCTGAAAAACAAATTACATATGAGAATTAAAAAAACATGTTCTTCAAGTCAGCTTCAATTTCTTGTGCACATCTCCTTTCTTTAATTGCTTCTTGTAAGAGATATACTTGTTGCAGATGTCATACATGTCTTTATACCAGGTTCTTGCTTGAATCCATTCTTCAATCATTTGTTCAATTTCTTTTCTATGACCCTCCAAGTTCATTCCTATCTTCTGAAGTTGTTCTTGTCTCTTATTCATACCTTTCATGATAAGCTTCAGAGTCTGATTTGAGTACTTGAAGATATCAACACTTGTGTATAGAGCTTTGTTTCTTTCAATATCTCTGAAGATTAGACCATAGTTATGTCTTTCATTTTTACTTGGCAGTTCAATGATGTCTCCAGATCTGGCATCTTCCAATATCTCTGAGGGAACTTTTGTCTTTGGTGCAGTGATATAGACCGTTTTGTTGTGCACATTTTCATAGTTGATGCATAAATCAAAGTCCGAAAAAGCCATTCTTTCAAACAACTGTATTCCAGCCTTTGATATGCCCTTTAATGCTCTTCTGACTTCTTTGTTGTTTTTCTTTTCCTTTTCATATAGATCCTTCATAAACAGGATATCTTAAGGATGTAACTTGTCAGCAATTTCTTCATCAGTCACTTTTTCTTCTTCCCCATTTTCTCTTAGAAGTGTGTATCTGTTCTGCACATAAGTTCCTCCAACACCATCAGTTGCAACTTTTACTTCATCCACTTTTAAGATTCTTTTTACTGGATTCTCATTCTTGTAGTGAATGCTTCTTGAACCTCTTTTTATCCTCTCTTCCCTTAAAGCCATTCTGACAGGAGTCAGTGGTCTTGGTGGTACATCTTCCTTTGTCAAATAGTATTTAATCAGATTGTATTCAGGGAATATCATTATATCCCTGTCAATCTCTTGAACCAAGATAGACTGAGTTTCAAAGATTTTTCTTTTAACAATCTGTGGTTTTCTTAAATCAGCTTCTTGTTCCCATTCATTTATTGTTTGCAGATTCATCAATTTACTTATGGCGGTGTCATCAGAAGACGTTGGTTTTGGGATAGTTTGAGAAGTTACAAGTTTCAAATTTGTAACAACTTGAGGTTTTGAAGTTGCTAACCTTTTCAGCATTTCATCTTTTGAGACATTTGGAGGTGGACCCATCACTGTGGTTCCAGCTTTGGTGATTGGTGTAGCTGATGATTGCTGTGGGGTTGACTTTAGAACTTCTTGGTGTGAACTTTCAACAGGAATCTCTTTCATGATTTCTTTAGGATCCATTTTGGCCAATCTTGCAATGTTGAATTGCATTTTCTTCAACAGTTGTTGCACCTCTCTTACTTGATTTGAGTTGCTGGCTATGCTTTTCTGAACTTTGGTAAATTCAGCTTGAGCTTTCATCTGTATTGCAGCCCATTCTTTTGACTGCTTCTCAAGGGCATCTGTGATACTGTTGTTGCTTGCCCTTAGGATGGTGACTTCCTCCAAAACTTTATTTGCACTTCTTGATTGTCTTGATTCCACAGCATTTGCAACTTGCGTCTTGATCTTTTCTATTTCTGTGAGAATCTTCTGAACTTCTGATGCAGAGATGTTGGTTTCTGGTGCTTTTTCTTTCAACTTTTGAAGAGACTTTAGTGCTTCAGTGTTTCTTTCAATTTGTGTCTTTATCACCTCCACTGATTCTGATAAAGTCTTTATGTCTGCCCTTTGACCTTGTATCGCTGACAACAACATATCAAGCTTTTCTTCTACTGGATTTCTTTTGCAGGCTTTGTAAACATTTTCCAGCACAGTTTCCAAATTTTCTTGGTTCATGGGTGTTTCAGGGATATTTGGAACAACAGATGTTCCTTTTAACATTCCAGCTGCAAACACATATGCTGCTGTTTTAGAAATGATAGGGTCACTTTTGGCTTTACCAGATTTTGGTGCAGCCTTAAGTGTACCAGAATCATCTCCACCAGTGGTGAAAAACATATTTTCATCCTGGATTTCCTTATGTCCTTGAATCATATCAATATATGATTCTCCATAAGTTTTTGAGGTAAACAGATTACCTTTTACCAGATTTCCTTGATCAGTTCCCTGATCTCTATCTGTTGAGATCTCAACCTCTTCCCCATTTTCTGATTTCGAGTTGAGATGAATGGAACTAGTAACCTCCTCATCAACATCAGTTTTTCTATATTCTAACTTGTAAGAAACATTAATTGAACCTTCCGAGTTTGTTTCTTTTGAATGAGTATCAACTAAAACAGTGTTTAAAAGAGATGTACCAGCAACTCAAGACTCATCATGATGTATAACTTTAGTGGCTTCATTTGTTGTACCAGTAAAGTGAATTTCTTCATAATGTTGACCTTCAGTATCTTCATGAGTTCCTCCAGCAATATGAGATTCTGCATAGTGTTCATGTTCTTTCTCTTGATGAATATCAAACTCATGATGAATTCCTCCTTCATGAATATGTTCGCTCTCAGCCTGTTCTATCTTGTTTTCTGGTGAGTTAGTTATCTTCAGAACTCCTTCTCCTCCTGCAGCCTCTGTTTCTGATGACCAGGACTTCTCAACTTCTTCTTCTTCTGGTGATGAAGAACAATTAACAACTTCTTTGCTAGGTTCTCTTGTTGGAGTGTCTGATTTGGCAAGAAGTTCTTCATGTTGTAATCTGTATTGTGAGTCTGGTGCAATGAGGCACAGCATGCTTTCTGGTAACTCAGGGAGATCTTTGTCTGATTCCCATCCATGAGTGGAACTCCAGGCTTTCATGGTATTTGAACTCCAGATTGTAGGATCGGTGAATCGATCAAACGAGACGTTCAGAAGAGTTCTCGATCAATATGAAAGGCGGAATCAGACGTATTGATGTTGTAGCAGCTTGATTAACACTTAGAATCACTTTAACTGTCGATTGTATTGATTTCATAACGTTACAAGAGCTGGCGACACCTCGGCAGAGCTTCGCTACCGGAATCAGAATGTTACAAATGAAGAACCAAGACCTCCTATATATAGGGATTGCCAGTTTGCACCAACATGTCATGCCAGTTCGCACGAACTGGTGCTAGGTCGCACAAACTGCCCAGTTCGCACGAACTGGTCAGTTCAGACCTGTTTCCCGTTTTTCTCGAACTACGTGTCTTGGTCTATCAAACCTATTACATGACTTGATACAAGACGAAGTCGACAAACATATGCACTAACAAAATCCCCCTTGGATGTTGACGAGTCTTGAGTACGAGTCTTCAGTATGTCGAGTCTTCAGTCTTGATCAGTCTTCTCGCTCTTTCCAAAGTATCTTTCTCTGTAGGCATCCTAATCAATCTCTATCTTCTTCTTACTCTCCAAGAATCTCAATCTGACTCTATCCTCTTCTCTAATTCTTTTGATCAGATTTCATGATTCCTTACTCTCTTCAGCATTAGCAGTTGGCGCAGACGGCAAGATTCGAACCTGGTTGTAATATCTTAAGACTCCCCCTTTCGATAAGTCGGGATCGCAGTATGGAATTCACAATCTGCATCTTTCACATGTTCAGGAATGTCTCCTGGCTCTCCGTTGCAACCAGATCAGAAACCTGGCTCTAATCTGCATATGCTTATTGTGACAACCCGTACTTCTAATGTTCTAACCGTTCACTTTCTTGTTTCGTATATTTTTTTTAGCTATGTTTTTTTTATTCTTCGCATCATACTTTCATGGTCATATATAATTTATATAATTTATGTTGAGATTCTCCATTCACACATCATAATCATTATCTCATACGTAACTTACTGCAATATTGATATCTTAGCCATAAGTCTACATCATTCTATATTATTTTCTAACTACTCCATATGTGTTTCCTAACTGCCCCACTAGACAAAACTCTATTATGATAATATACATATTCTAGCATTGATTGGTTATAAATATCGATAACTCCACAAACCCCAACTCACATTAAAGAAACTGTATTCATGTTCCTTCCCTCTTGGCGATCTACTGCAGCACGTACCCCCCTCACGTCTCTACCCTCCCTTTCACACTAGCCCTCTTTCACTCGCATCTCACTACCGGTTAGTTTGACTTGGTTTATTTTGGTTATTATTCATGCACTACATGGCTGCGGTTTCTGTAGTTATTGATTCGTTTTATGATATGATGATTTTATGAGTCGCTTGAATTACGTATGATGGTGTTTATATGAGTTGCTTGCGATATTACTATAAATTCATGCATGCTTTCTGATATAAACAACTTATAACCTGCTGTGAATGATGGAATATGTTCGTGTAATTGCGGAAACATGATAACGAAACTTGGAAACTCGTTTTATTAGGAGACCTGTGAAAACAGCTTCTGTCCAAACATTTACAGCCAACTTCAGTTGGCTGTAAACAGGTCGATATTTATCGAAAAACTGATTTTCTTGAGTCTATAACGTGTTATTTCGAAAAATGCTTCAAATGGCACTGAAATCATATTTTTTTTGAGATGATTTGCTATTTTTAATGGTCTGTTTTGTACAGCAGCAGAAGCTGCGTTTTTATTGCAGAAAATTTGTGTTATGTTTTTCGTCATAACTTGAAATGTATGAAGAATTAGGTCATGAAATTTGTACTGTAGATGGCCACTAATGTCATTGTAATTCTCTAACTGGAATTTCATTAATCGGACTTACGATGAATTTTAAATGAATTTTTCTGTGGACTGCAGTCAGAAAGTGACGAATCTGATTGCAGTCCGGTAAATGATTTTTTTATAAAATATGGGTAATGAATTGGATCTCGAGATTTTTACACAATAATATTGGATCGTTTAAGACCTTCTGTAAAAAGTTGGAAATTTTTGGAACAGGTTAACTATTTTATTAAAATGCCTGAAAACAGCCCAGTTTTGGATGTTAAAGCTGAAATTCCATAAGTAGTAATTTGCGTGTCTAAAATGTCGGGTATGTTATCTGAGGATGATCTAACATGTTATATGTCAATGAAAGTGTTATGTACTATATCGTATGCTTGCTTTTGAATGGTAATAGATGGGGAAGTTTATATGGGCGTGAACTATTAAAGTGAGTGTATGTTATGTGGTAGATGCATGTAGGAACTTCTTGCTTATTTGAAGTCACTAATAAACTAAGTGGTAATCATACTAGGACGTGATTGACCAACACCTATTGTTAGCTATTTTTGAGAGTTAAACCGAGCAACCAAAGGTGAGTTCACACTCTTTCTATTGATGAGGTGTATTTAATGAAGGAGAGAAAAAGCTTTACAACTATTAACGAGTTCCCAAAACATTTTTCTGTCACATGACGTTATCAGCACAAAAAAAATGCAAAATAAAAAAATAAAGAAAACTAGACGTAAACACTATAATTTATTAATATGCAGATATGAGATATAAATAAGGATGATGACATGCATGAATTCATTCTAATAATCAACATTGATTCTGAGTTTTCCACTTGTTTTCTGATGAGTTACCAGAATTTCTGATGATTTATCAGATATTCTGATGATATATCAGATTTTCTGATGATACATCAGATTTTCTGATAATTTATTAGATTTTCTGGTGCTTTATCAGATTTTAATCCCCTTTTTTATTATCATTGAAACAAATTGTTAAGAATTTTTCTGGTAATAAGGTTATTTGAAAGACCTCTATCACAGAATTGACCAAAATTTAGTAGATTGTACTTTAAGCCTTCAACATAGGCTACTTTCTCTATGGTCAAACATCCATACCTTATGCATCCATATCCCATGAACCTCCCTTTTACTCCATTTCCAAAGCTTACCATTTTACCCAGCTTTGAAACAAAGTTGTTGAGTAAGCTCCTGTCCCCAATCATGTGCTTGGAGCTTCCTGAATCGCAATACCAGATCTGCTGCACATGATGGTCCTGAAATGGAAAAATTAGAGGGTTTTTGGTACCCAGACTTGCTTGGGTACTCTTTCTGATGAGATTTTAATCAGATTATTTTCTCTTGTTGTCCTTTCATCAGAATATCTATTATATGCTGACCCATAAACATATTTTTCATTTTTCTTTTGGAGATGGTGTTGAACAAGCTTCAGTATGTTAACACACATAGAAGATTCTTTATCACAATCTGCATCTTTCACAGGTTCAGGAACATCTCCTGGCTCTCCGTTGCAACCAGATCAGAAACCTGGCTCTAATCTGCATATGCTTATTGTGACAACCCGTACTTCTAATGTTCTAACCGTTCACTTTCTTGTTTCGTATATTTTTTTAGCTATGTTTTTTTTATTCTTCGCATCATACTTTCATGGTCATATATAATTTATATAATTTATGTTGAAATTCTCCATTCACACATCATAATCATTATCTCATACGTAACTTACTGCAATATTGATATCTTAGCCATAAGTCTACATCATTCTATATTATTTTCTAACTACTCCATATGTGTTACCTAACTGCCCCACTAGACAAAACTCTATTATGATAATATACATATTCTAGCATTGATTGGTTATAAATATCGATAACTCCACAAACCCCAACTCACATTAAAGAAACTGTGTTCTTTTTCCTTCCCTCTTGGCGATCTACGGCAGCACGTACCCCCCCTCACGTCTCTACCCTCCCTTTAACACTAGCTCTCTTTCACTCGCATCTCACTACCGGTTAGTTCGACTTGGTTTATTTTGGTTTTTATTCATGCACTACATGGCTGCGGTTTCTGTAGTTATTGATTCGTATTATGATATGATGATTTTATGAGTCGCTTGAATTACGTATGATGGTGTTTATATGAGTTGCTTGCGATATTACTATAAGTTCATGCATGCTTTCTAATATAAACAACTTATAACCTGCTGTGAATGATGGAATATGTTCGTGTAATTGCGGAAACATGATAACGAAACTCGTTTTATTAGGAGACCTGTGAAAACAGCTTCAGTCCAAACATTTACAGCCAACTTCAGTTGGCTGTAAACAGGTCGATATTTATCGAAAAACTGATTTTCTTGAGTGTATAACGTGTTATTTCGAAAAACGCTTCAAATGGCACTGGAATCATATTTTTTTGAGATGATTTGCTATTTTTAATGGTCTGTTTTGTACAGCAGCGGAAGCTGCGTTTTTACTGCAGAAAATTTGTGTTATGTTTTTCATCATAACATGAAATATGTGAAGAATTAGGTCATGAAATTTGTACTATAGATGGCCACTAATGTCATTGTAATTCTCTAACTGGAATTTCGTCAATCGGACTTACGATGAATTTTAAATGAATTTTTTTGTGGACTGCAGTCAGAAAGTGACGAATCTGATTGCAGTCCGGTAAATGATTTTTTTATAAAATATGGGTAATGAATCGGATCTCTAGATTTTTACACAATAATATTGGATCGTTTAAGACCTTCTGTAAAAAGTTGGGAATTTTTGGAACAGGTTAACTATTTTATTAAAATGCCTGAAAACAGCCTAGTTTTGGATGTTAAAGCTGAAATGACATAAGTAGTAATTTGCGTGTCTAAAATGTCTGGAATGTTATCTGAGGATGATCTAACATGTTATATGTCAATGAAAGTATTATGTACAATATCGTATGCTTGCTTTTGAATGGTAATAGGAAGTTTATATGGGCGTGAACTGTTAAAGTGAGTATATGTTAAGTGGTAGATGCGTGTAGGAACTTCTTGCTTATTTGAAGTCACTAATAAACTAAGTGGTAATCATACTAGGACGTGATTGACCAACACCAATTGTTAGCTATTTTTGAGAGATAAACCGAGCAACCAAAGGTGAGTTCACACTCTTTCTAAGGCATGGGATTTCCGGTGGTTGGGAAAGGGTTAAAGAACTAAAACGGAACCTGCATATCCTCTTTAGGTAGGATATGTACCGCCATCCTCCATGGGTAGGATTCCAATATTAATCCTGCGTATTCTCCTTGGGTAGAATACGTATGTTCGTCCTCCTTGGGTAGGACAACAACCTTAAACTTCCTAGACAAAACTCTATCATTAAGTCCCTCATTTTTATATCGACTTAATCTCCGGGCCAATGGCGAGCGGGTCATTAGTTAATAGCGCTATCAGGTTTAACAAACCTCACACCGTGCCAGTCGGACGGGCATGTACTAATGGACTATGCCAAACTGTCAATGATGATAGACATTGACGTCGGGCATAACTTACTTTCGTTAGTAGTCGATATGGGAACGGTCTGGTGGTTTACATGGGGAAGCCCCCACTAATTATGAATATGGTTTGGGAAAAACAAAGATACTGGTTAACTCGTGGTTTACAAAACAACTGGTGGTTTTCAAAACAAACTTGCAAAACTAAACAACCAACTGTGAACTCGCTCAACTTTGTTGTTGACTCGTTACATGCCTTACAGGTCGTTAGATGCTTATGGAGCTTGCACCAGGAGGAGGTCGTTGTGGGATATGGACTGTTATGTTCCGTGCTTAACATTTGAACTTTATGAACTTATTACTTATGTTTGGGTTTCACATTTTATACTTCCACTGTTTAAATTGAACTTGGTTAACTTGTTTGTGAACACCTATTATATTGTGTGGTTGAACTTTTATTTACTTTACTATATTGTTCAATATGATTGGTGGCTTGATCCTGGTCATGTCACGCCTCCAAGCGGTGATACTTCGCATGGTGGATTTTGGTGGTGTGACAGATTGGTATCAGAGCCATTGGTTATAGTGAACTTCGTTTTAAAAAGGGAAAAGGTTTTCGACAAAACCAGACTATAACCTGTACAGTGCTCAACGATCCACAACGACGCTTCGCTCCACGTGCAAGACTCGACGCAATAGGTGGTATGAATTATTTTTATATTGTTTGTTAGATAGTTCACATAGTGCATTAGTTAACGTGATAACTGCTATTTGAACCTTGTGTGTTTACTTTCTTCTGTCGTCCCACGCGTACCCACTTTCGAGACACTTTTCTCACTTACATTGCTTCGTTGTGAAGATCATGAACGGACGCGAAGGACGTGGTGGTATCAACCTAACTCAAGCCCAGTTGACGACTTTGATCAATGAACGAGTTGTTGAGGCACTCGCAGCAGCTCCAGCAGGAGGTCAACATGCTCAGCTTCCCGTATGTACGTTCAAAACGTTCATGGATTGCCGACCTAGTACTTTCAGCGGCACAGAAGGAGTTGTAGGTCTTCTTCACTGGTTCGAGAAGATTGGGTCTGTTTTTGAGATGTGTGAATGCCCTGAAGATCGTAGGGTGAAATTTGCTATTGGAACACTCGAAGGTGCTGCGTTAACCTGGTGGAAAGCACAGGTCCAACTGCTAGGGCTGGCGGTTGCTAATGCCACCCCATGGAACGACTACAAAGATTTGATCAAAGAGGAGTACTGTAGTCGTGATGACATCCACAAGTTAGAGGTGGAATTTTTCAATTTGAAGATGACAGGGTCTGAAATCGAGGCATACACAAAGAGATCGAACGAATTAGCTATCTTGTGTCCCACTATGGTGGATCCTCCTATCAAGCGTATCGAGCTGTACCTTAAGGGTTTGGTGCCAGAAATTCAAAGCCACGTAACCTCAGCTAATCTTGGCACCATTCAGCAAATCATCCGGTTGGCTCATCGTCTCACTGATCAGGCAGTTGAGCAGAACAAGCTGCCCAAGCGTATTAGCGCTACTACTACTGATGCACCCAATGATAACAAGCGCATGTGGGATGGAAATTCGGGCAAGGGTTCTACTTCAGTTCACTCTCAGTCCTAGCAACGAAAGACTGATGACTACCAAAGTCCTGGTCAGCAATCTTCTGGTAGTCAAGGACAGGGTGGATACCGAGGGAACCACCCCAAGTGCAACCAATGCAATAAACATCATAGTGGGCAGTGCAACAAGGGTCATTGTCTGAGGTGTAACAAGTTTGGTCATGAAGCCAAGGATTGCAGGGGCGCACGACCAGAAAATCAGAATCGCCAACAACAACAACAAGCTCCACAGAACCACCAGCAGCAACAATAGCTGGGCAATAAAGGATGATTTCAGTGTGGCACTGAAGGTCACTTTAAGAGGAACTGTCCTCAGCTGAACCAGAATCAGAACAATAACAACCAAGGAAACGGGAACAACAATGGAGGCAACAATGGAGGCAACAACGGGGGTAACAATAATGGCAATGGCGCCCAAGGTCGTGCCTTCGTGATTGGTCAGGGTGATGCAAGGAACGATCTCAACGTTGTGATGGGTAAGTTTCTTCTGGATGACTTCCTTGTTACTGTATTATTTGATTCGGGTACCGATACTAGTTATGTGTCCATAAAAGTTAGCCAAATGCTTAAGCGCACTCCAACACTTCTGAACACCCAACACACGGTAGAACTAGCAAACAGTAAAAGTCTTGAAGCCACACACTTAGTTAAGGGTTGTAACCTCGTCCTAGCTGGTTAGACCTTCTCCATCGATCTTATTCCTATCGTATCGTTCTGGGTAGTTTCGACGTCGTTATTGGGATGGATTGGCTATCTCAACATCAAGCGGAGATTATTTGCAAGGGGAAAATCGTCCGTATTCCTCGTTCTGGTAAAGAACCTCTCATGATTTATAGCGACAAGAGTGGTGCTGTTGTGGGCATCATCTCTTTCCTTAAGGCCCAGAAGTGTTTGCGAAAGGACCACACTGCTATCCTAGCCCTCGTTTCCGATACATCTTCGAAGGAAAAGAAGATAGAAGACATACCTATTGTACGTGACTTTCCTGAGGTATTTCCTGAGGAATTACCTGGTCTTCCGGCTCATCGACAAGTTGAATTTCAAATCGAGCTAGCTCCTGGAGCGGCGCCCATAGCTCGAGCACCTTATCGTCTAGCTCCATCAGAACTTGAAGAACTGTCCACGCAACTACAATGTAACACCTGTGCCTTCACGGCCATCAAACAAATACTGAACCAATGAAATATCATATTTCATACTTGGGATTTGTAAAAATACGTGTATCATTTGCACATATCAATTCTTGTTCGATTTCAAACTCTAAATCGCTTTCTGGATAGTTATACGCGCACCGATGCGTAAATATAACCAGTTTAATGCAACAAACACTCCGGAATAGCGACATAGGCTTAACATACCTTAAATAACCTTTACATAACTTAGAAATAAGTTTTGAAGGCTTTGGTATGGCAAAAGCAAGCTAATTCGCTTACAGGGACTAAACTTGACAAATTGCGAAAGTATGCCAATTTGAACTGTAACAGACATTCTGGAGCATGACCATAAGTTAAACATACCATAAATATCCTTTACATAGCTTAGAAATAGGCTTTGAGGGGTTCGGTGTGCTAAAATAAACTTTTAGGTCATTCAGGGACTAAAAGTGTCAAAAAGTGCACAAGTTTGCACTTTTGCCCATAACTTACGTTCTGAATACATCCGGACATCCAAAAATTTATGTAAGCATGACTACATTATATTTTAGTGTTCGCCATAAGAAAAATCCATTCGTCACGTCATTTGAATCGTTTTTCGCGCTTATGCGCATTCCGTCGTAATTAAGCGAACATCGCGTTCGTACGGCCAAACGAACCAATCTCCGGCATATTTTTGAGCATGTATTGAGTTCCCTATACTTTAACTTCATTTTAGAGCCTTGAAATGAGGTTAACGGGGTTCAAACGCATCGAAAAAGGCCTTAAACACGTGCAGGGACCATTGCTGCCAATTTTCAAACTTTCTGATTCAGGGGAGGTGCTCGCGTAGCGCGACGCCTATGGGGCTACCTGTCGCGCTACGCGACTGACTATCTGGGCAGATTCAATGTTTCTAAACACAAGTTGCAACCAATTGATCCTTAACCACATGTTTTAAGTGGCTTAATCACTAAGATAAGGAGCATATGTGGTTCCATAACATTCCGACAAGTAGGGCTGTTCATTTTTATCCAAAACCCGAAACCCGACCCGAATTCAAAGCCACCCGAACCCGAATTAGCGAATACCCAAAAAACCCGAACCCGAGAAACCCGAACCCGACCAACCCGAACTTTAAATGATTCGGTTATCGGGTCACTTTTTGCAGGCCAAAAACCCGAACAACCCGACCCGAAAAACCCGAAACACGAAACCCGAAAAAAAACCCGAACACTTATTGTTTTTTTTCTTATAAAAGTGTTTATATTTGGAGTCTTTAATAGATGGAACACTAAGTTTTGTGACTTTTAAATACTTTGATGATATTTTTAAAGTAACAATATGAATTTTGATGATATTTTGTAAAAAAAAAAACAGTTATTTCATTTTACATCTAAACCCGAAAACCGAATAACCCGACCCGAACTAACCCGAACCCGAATAACCCAAACCCGACTAACCCAAACTTTAAAATGGGTTGGTTATCGGGTCAATTTTTCCCAGAGAAAAACCCGAACAACCCGACCCGAAAAACCCGAAACCCGAAGAAAAAACCCGATGAACACCCCTACCGACAAGTGTACGCACGAGATTCGATCACGTTATTCAAGAAACGATCCTAACGGTTACCCGAATACTATATATACCCCATGCCTTTCATTGTTTTAAGGCACTAGAATCTTATTAGTTGTGTTCTAAGTTGAAACCTTGTTTCATACCTGAACTATACTGATCTAGATTAGCATTCGGGGACCCTTCGTAAGTATTCTTTCGTTCTTTTCCTTATTTTTACTGCTTTTCGAGTCAGAAAGTCAAACTTTGTTTGACTTTCAGCGTTGACCAGTAATGGTCAATGCGAAGTTCGTTAGAACTTCGCAATGTGATTGTAATCACGATGGTCATAGTCCCTTGGGACTATGCCTACTGATTACCACGTTGTCTAGGGTCGTAGGGTAGGCGATCTAATAAATCGCCTATACCTTCGAACCCAACCCAGTTTGGTCGATCATTAGGATCTGACCAAATACATTAGGTGACCATAGTATAAGGGAATAACCTTCCGAGGTTATACCTTATGGTCACGACGTTTAAGTAGTTGTATGATAGGTAGTTTATATGCCTTAGGTAAATTACCAGAATACCCTTTTCATACATAATTGGTAATTTTGCATATGTAACCTAAACTTTTGTCACATAACTGATTATTTAACATGTTTAGGCATATAATACTTGTCATAGGACTAGTTAGGCGGTCCAAACGCGTTTCACGCGCACGACACGTTAAAGTAGCATAAGCTTCCTAAACGAGTCGTAATGGGTCGTAAACAATTATGTTAAGTTTCATTTAGCATGTAGGCTTTGTTAAACCATATCACGTGAGTTCCGACACTCATTTGGTTTACAAACCCTAATGCTACCCAGTCTTCCGAGATAGGTCCGGTTATTAACATAGTTACCTATATTAGGTGTCGTTTGATTCCGAGATCTCTAGCATTACTTGGTGACTATCTTTAGACATCTGAGCAATCTCAAGTGAGTACATAGACCCCTCTTTTACTGTTTTCCAAACTGTTTTGGGGTGGAACACATGTGCCTACTTGTTACTTTCAAGCTTTCCTGTTTTCACATCATATACATGCTATGTTCGTTAGTACATTATAGTACATGATTTCATCTTATGCTAGGTGTGCCCATTGTGTGCATTACTTAGTACATTGTTTTACATGACATTTCCTGCTAGGTCTGCCCATTGTGTGCATTACTTAGTACATTGTTTTACATGACATTTCCTGCTAGGTGTGCCCATTGTGTGCATTACTTAGTACATTGTTTTACATGACATTTCACGCTATGTATGTTCATTTTATTACATACTTAGTGCATTGTTTTCACATGCTTACATTTTGGTATGACATTTGGTTTGTTTACATGGGACAATACATTCATTAACACCGATCATGTCGTTCGTTAGTAGGTAGTGGTACCATAGGAATTGACAACTCCCGTTCCGGACATCCCAGGGAAAGGGGACAGAAAGGAATGACCGAATTCGTTGATATAAAACAGATAGACCTTTAATTTGTTTAAAGGGTTTATCACCACAGTCGCCAGGCTTGGATGTATGCATATTCACAATACCGCATAAATGTTCATATTAAATATTTGCATGCATTTACACAAAACATAGCTTTGATTTAAACCAAGTTTTACTTCAATACTTTGTTTTTGTGCATATGGTTTAGTTGAGACCTTTCACTTGCCATACATGATATTTGACATGGATATTTGACATAGACATTTGACATGGATATTTGACATAGACATTTGACATTGATATTTGACATAGACATTTGACATGGATATTTGACATAGACATTTCGGCATAGACATTTTAACATGATTGACATTTGATCATGCATTTCCCACAAAACATAACTTTGATTTAAACCAAGTTTTACTTCAATACTTTGTTTTTGTGCATATGGTTTAGTTGAGACATTTCACTTGCCATACATAACATTTTGACATAGACATTTGGCATGGATATTTGACATAGACATTTGACATGGATATTTGACATAGACATTTGACATTGATATTTGACATAGACATTTGACATGGATATTTGACATAGACATTTTGACATGATTTACATCTTGACATGAACATTTTACATTGTTTGGTTTGGTTTGATTAAGTGATTAAGTAACGATGCGTGTGTAATATGATACAAGCATGGTGGATACGCCGCTGGTACTTCCTATATATAAGTGTTTGTATGGTATTACATGTCGTAACGTTATTTGAATCATTTCAGTTTGAGACATAGAACATTTCATACAAATAACATACTTTTCACAAGACATTGATTCATAAACAACTTATCTTATGCAAACATATTTTACTTGGTTATTCATTTAACCTTACATTTATTTATACTTATCATCTGATCTTATCATTTTTCAAATGATTTAAAAGACAAAGCAAATAACAAGGTTCATGACTAAACATTTTCTCAAACATAAGTCATGAATCTTATTTTCACAAAACCTATGTATCTCACAGGCATTTTTATGCTGACGTACCTATTTTCACATGTGTTTTTCAGGAACTATTGCATAAGATGATCAAGATACACATAGACAGACTTGGGCTTTAGTGACAAAAAAAGATGCAAGACTAGTTAATTATGTTGTATTTCTTTGTTTGTTTAGACATGGTAACACTTTTAATCAATAAAAACGAAACTTCAATTGCCGATGTTTCCGCCGCGATTTGTTGTTTTACGCGGTCGGGGTGTGACATACAAGAACTCTTGGAAAAGGGTTTCATAGGTCCTAGCTCTTCGCCTTGGGGAGGTCCAGTGTTATTCGTGAAGAAGAAAGACGGTACCTTCAGAATGTGTATTAACTATCGCGAACTCAACAAGGTGACCGTGAAGAATCGTTATCCTCTCCCACGCATTGATGACTTATTCGACCAATTGCAAGGGTCGAGTTTCTACTCAAAGATTGACCTGAGGTCAGGCTACCATCAATTGAGAGTCCGAGACGAGGATATCTCTAAGACAACATTCAGGACTCGGTATGGGCATTACGAGTTTCTGGTTATGCCTTTTAGATTAACGAATGCATCTGCGGTCTTCATGGATCTCATGAACCGAGTGTGCAAACCTTACCTGGATAAGTTTGTCATAGTTTTCATCGACGATATCCTGATCTACTCGAAGAGTCAGGAAGAACACGAGCAACACCTGAGGCTTATTTTGGAACTTCTTCGAACAGAGCAGTTGTATGCCAAATTTTCGAAATGTGACTTCTGGCTACGCGAAGTCCACTTTCTAGGCCACGTGGTAAACAAGGATTGGATTCATGTTGATCTATCCAAGGTTGACTCGATCAAGAACTAGCATGCACCCCGTACACCAATAGAAATCCGCCAATTCTTGGGTTTGGCAGGATATTACAGAAGGTTTATCAAGGATTTCTTTAAAGATTGCGCAACCTCTCACTTCACTGACTCAGAAGGATGTCACCTATCGTTGGAGTGAAGTACAGGAGTCCGCATTTCAGCACTTAAAAGTGTTGGATCGTCGTGTGACCCTAACGAGTCAATCAGAAGAGTTTAGCATCAATATCAAAGGCGGAATCAATGATATCGACATGAATACAGCTAGATTCCTCTTAATTATCTTCTTATTATCGATTTCAAAGCTTTTACAGATCGTTTAACAAATTGGCAGCACCTCAGCTCTGAATCGGAAAAGTTACAAATGAACTAGCAACACACCTATATATAGTGTTGGTGATTCCGCTTGAAAGTGGCATGACCATTTCAAACGGAATTACATTGTCTAATTTCGTTTGAAACTGTCAGTGGCACTTTCAAGAGAAATTACACAACTACAAACACAAACCCTAATTTGATCATGTTGTGTGCTAGTTTATCCTATCTAGACATAAGACTCGATAAAGACGAAGTAAACAGACATTTGTGCACCAACAGACTCCCCCTTGGATGTTGACGAAGTCTTCGGCGTCGAGTCTTCAGTCTTGATCTCTTTCCATTTTGTCTAACAATGAAAGCATTCTTCAATTCTTCTCTTCTTCTATCAACAGCTAGCAAGAATCACAGAATCTGAATCTTTAACAACCTTCAATATAAGATTTATACATGCACAATCTCTACCTAAATATAAGATTTATGATTATGACAATTTTAATCCAAACTTACCATTTGACTTCATTTGTTGGTTTTGTCAGAATTTAGAAATCCACTTAAGTATCCAGGTCCAAACTAATGACCCTGAGAACTTAATTTGTCTACCAAGTCCAACTTAATGACCTTGGTTAACCTGAGACAAATCACACTGACATTTTTTACAAACTAGTTCAAACAATTTTCTGAAATTTACAAGTTTCAAATTAATGATCTTGTTTTGACTTTTCAATTTCACAGATTTTAATCATAATAAGCTCCCAACTCATCTTCCAGCTCAGAAACTTCCTTCATCTGCTTCAAATTGCGAATCTGAAGATCAACTTTCCACTTTGGTTTCTCAGAAAATAAAGCAGATATGTAAAATCTTTTTGGATTTTTAATAAAGTTTCTAAACTAGAAATGAATTACAGAAATAAAATACTGTAAATGTAAACTATTTACAAACATATTTTTGGTGAGCGTGTTAGGGAATCATATCAGCTATTCGACAAGTCATAAGTACCGTTAAGCTTTGATTTCATACTCAGAATTAAACAATTCACTTAGATTGTCGATATACTGATCCACTTAAATTTTCACACAATTTTCAATCTATCCAGGATACGAATTAGTTGTATTAGAAACTTAAACTTATTCATGTGTCCCACCTCTTGAATATACTCTCGTATCCAGATCCCAATATTCAGTCTTACAGGTGAATATACCACAGATGATATCTGTAAGGGGTTAAATTGCGAGGACCGTGAGAGCTCAGGTCAGAACTTCCGTTCAGCAGAGAGATGACGGCTTCGACTTTAGGTGTGTCCCCTTTAGAGGATCTTTTCTTCAACAGCACATGATTAGCATTTTTCAATGTTTCATCATTTTTTATGCTGAGGGAGATGCTATATTTCAAGCAAGCGTAAAGTATTATACGGGGACTAGGCCATTGCTTCCGCAAAATCAGAAGTCCCTGGATAATACCCCAGATATCACTGAGTATAAAGACCTAGTATCTCAGAAAAAGGGATCTTTCAAACAAGATTTCAGGGGTTACCTATATATCCAAGTAGTGTTCCCCACGAAATAAGTAAGTAAAGAATTTAGATTTATATCCCGAACAAACCTACTAAATGTGCAAAAACCTATCGGCACATCATCAGCGAGACTGTTTAATACTTTTAAACTTTACATATCTTTAGCATACCGTAACTGTCAAGCCAATGTACTATCATTTTCCCTTTTTACAGAAGCTCTTTTTCAATTTTCTAATGTTTTTGTATTTTGAAATATCTCATGTTTTTGGATTTTTGAATTTTTTTTATTGTTTTTGTATTTTCTGAATTCTGAAAATATTTACTCCCCCTAAACACCAAAACAAGTAAAAAATCGACAAACCATTGCAGATTGCTTCTCAACATCATCTACAGTGGTACCTTCATCAACACCAAGAATCTCCTCCGACACCGATAAAAGCTTCATACCATTCAATTTTAACAAATATTGAAAACGAGTTTTGTCAAACGCTTTGGTATGTAAATCAGTTTTTTGTTCGTCAGTGTGGATTTTCTCAATTCGTATCAACTTCTTCTCGAAACAATCTCGGATGAAGTGATGACGAATTTCAATGTGTTTCGTTTTAGCGTGATGAACAAGATTTTTAGTGATGTTTATTGCTGCCTCATTATCAACAAAGATAGGGGTGTTAAGAAATTGCAAACCGTAATCGCGCATCTGTTGCTGGATCCACAATTTCTGAGAGCAGCAGCTGCTAGCAGATACATACTCAGCTTCACATGTGGATAAAAGCCACAGAGGTCTGCTTCTTGCATTGCCAGGTAACCAATCATGGTCCAAAAAACTGGCACCCCGCTGTTGTTGACTTAGCATTAACTTTGCAGCATCCGAAATCGGAATCGGAATACCCTTCGAGCATGAATTCGCCTTCTCTTGGATACCACAACCCCAATGATGGAGTTCCTTTCAGGTAGCGTAATATCCTTTTTACAATCACCATATGCGAAGCTCGCAGGTTGGATACATAATATTGGGTCTTGAAGCTGTCAAGTACATCAGCGATTCGATCATGGAACGATACAACGTTTCATCTACCTTCTCTCCAGTGAGATTAGGATTTATCCCATGGTTCGTTGCTAATGTGGTGGAAGCTGGAGTAGAACCTGACATCCCAAATTTCTCTAGAATATCATGAACATACTTCGTTTGATGTATGAAAATTCCCTTAGGCAGTTGATCAACCTGAATTCCCAAGAAAGATTTCATCTCACCCATTGATGACATTTCAAATTTTTGCTTCATAACTTTTTCAAAATCTTGGCACAGATTTTCATTTATTGACCCCAATAAAATGTCGTCCACGTATATCTGAACTATCTGAAGATGTCCATCGACTTCTTTGGTGAAGAGAGTGGCATCCACTTTTCCACGAATGAAGCTGTTGGCAAGCAGGTGTTGAGACAATGTCTCGTACCAAGCTCTCGGGGCCTGGTGTAAACCATACAACGCTTTATCTAGTAAATAAACCTTGTCTTTATGGATTGGATCGGTGAAGCCCGGTGGCTGTCCGACGTATACCTCCTCTTTTATCTTCCCATAGAGAAACGCCGATTTAAAATCTAGCTGATAAACTTTAAAATTTTTCCAAGATGCAAATGCTAGGAAGATTCTGATCGCTTCTAGTCTAGCAACCGGAGCATACACTTCAGTGAAATCTATCCCCTCCTGCTGACTGAAACCCTGGACTACGAGTCGAGCTTTGTTACGAATAATAACCCCTCTATCGTCCCTCTTGCACTTGAACGCCCACTTGGTGTTTATCTTCCTCTGACCATCAGGCAAGTCTACCAATTTCCACACTCCTAACTTCTCAAACTGACTTAGCTCCTCTTGCATCGCGTTGACCCAAGAATCTTCAGTTAGCGCCTCTTTATATGTTCGTGGTTCGATCTGCGAAATAAAACAACTAAGTGAAAACTCAGTTTGTAAAGGAGCAACTGTAGAATAAAAACAAGTAAAGCCTTGGTCAATTTGTCGTCTAGTGCGAACGCCTGATTGTAATTCTCCAATAATCAACTCCTCTGGATGGTACGAAAGAGTTCTCGGCATCACCTCGCCTGAAACAACTACCTCGCCTTCCAAATTTGTGACATTCTGATTTGCACCTTGTTCACTGACTGGAATTGTTTGACTTGAAATCTGGATTTCTCCATCTCAGAATCTGAATCTCCATGATCAAATATTGGTCTATTACCAGATTCTTGATTATCATTGACTGTCGTCTGATTTTCAGGAGCTTGTTCTTGTTCTGAAGATTGTTGAACATCATCATGTTCTCCAGCATTACTTGGACCGGCTTCATCGTCATTTGAAATTTGCCGTCGACTTGTAGTATACTCAGCTGGAAACCTTTCTTGTGATGACTCATACTCTCTTAGAATATCCAACTCGTCAAAGAACTCTGTTTCTTCTTCTTCCATGTCAAACGAATCCCACAGTGTATCGTAATTAAAACGCCATCAGTCGCCTGGATTCTGCGGTGGCATGGTATAACCTTGACACTCAACATTGTGTGCTTCAATAATCCGCTTCAAGCTTGGAACAAAGACTAATTTCAAAGGACTTGCATAACCCACGAAAATTCCTTCAATGCTCTTTGCACCAAATTTACCAAAAGGCTCTAGAACTGTGCAAGGAGACCCAAACGGTTCTAAATACTTCAGGTTCGGTTTGCGGTTATTGATTAGCTCGAAACATGTCTTGTTGAATTTCTTCACTATGAGAACCAGGTTGAGTGTATAGCAAGCAGCTGACACTGCTTCTGCCCAAAAATTAACTAGTAATTTTGAATCAGCAAGCATCGTCCTGGCCGTTTCAATTAGCGTCCTATTCTTTCGTTCAGCTACCCCATTCTGTTGCGGAGTGTAAGGAGCACTAAATTCTTGCAATATACCTCTCTCATCACAATACTCTTCCATCTTCTTGTTCTTAAACTTTGTACCATTGTCACTCCTAATTCTTCTGATTCGTGTTTGGTACAGGTTTTCAATTTTTCTGAACAATGCCATCAAACTTTCAAACGTCTCATCCTTTGACTTCAGAAATGATACCCATGAAAATCTTGAGTAATCATCTGTTACTACTAGACAATAGAAATCTCCAATGATGCTTTTGACGTTTACAAGACCAAAAAGATCCATATGGAGTCTCTCTAACGGTCTTGAGACTGAGTTCACTATCTTTCCAGGGTGAGATTTCTTCTTTTGCTTGCCTTTGACACAGCTAATGCACTCCCCCTCAAGATGAAAACCTTTTATATAAACACCAATAACTAAATCATTATGCACCAGGTGATTCATTTTTTGTAGGTGAATATGGCCCATCTTTCGATGCCACAATTGTGATTCTTTTTCCGTTGCTCTTGACATAAAACAGTGAGCCTGACACATGGTAGTAGTTGCTACAATCATGTCCAACACGTACAGATCATTCAGTCTAGGCGCTCTCATGATAACCCATTCTTCAGGAATAACAAATCCTGGTTTCAAGATCAAACATTCTTTGTCTGTAAAGTGCGTTGTATACAAACGATCACAAATCTGAGAAATACTCAAAAGATTGTTTTCAAGCTCGGCAATGTAGTTTACTCTTTCAAACGTGATGATACCATTCGATAAAGTTCCTTCATCGATTATTCGACCACCTTGATTTCCTGCAAATCCCACATAACCTCCATTAAACCCTCTAACATCATACAGTAGGGTCTTCTTCCCTGTCATGTGCCGAAAAGCTCCACTCTCCATACTCCAACGTGAAACGGATCTTAGAAGTTCCTACACATATCACAAACTCTTAGTGAGATTTTGATGCCTCCCAAGCCTCTTTTGACTCAGGGAGCATGATATTGAGATAAGTTTTTTTAGTGCATAGTGGTGGAAAATTTTTGTCATTCATCTTTAAGCTCTCTACAGACCCAATCTCAACCTCTTTATATAAAGAGAAATCATTTTTAAGAGGTTGACCAGATGATTGGTCTTTCTTTGAAACATTCTTCTTTTCAGAAACCATAGACTTTTGTTCTTCAAGTTTCTCATAATAACCCACAGGTACAAACATCT